>VWZN01020594.1:179659-205709 GCA_013396955.1 Regulus satrapa | reverse complement strand
AAAAAAAAAAAAAAAAAAAAGATTGAAAGAACCTTATATTTGGATATAATATCCAAATATCCTTATTTGGATATAATATCCAAAAATGATTGCCTGGAGTTCTACCAAGATTTCTCTCATTAGCAATAAACTCAGTGGCTTTAGCCAACAAGAAAAGAAAAAAAAAAAATAATAATCTGGTGTTAGGAAGATTTTTAAGAATCCTGGGCTGTGGTAAATGAGAGGCTGCTGCTATAGGTGGAGAAGGTAAAAATCTCCTAGGATTTGTTCTTGTTTATGACCTATCTGTAAGCAAGGTCATCAGTACAGAAATTAGCATCAAGGTTCACTAAACTTGTTTCATGTGGTTCAAATATTGGGCATTTTGCATTGATACACTGGAAGGAAATGAAGAAATGAGCTGGAAGAGCTGGGGCTGCTCACCTGGGGAGCAGAAGGCTCCAGAGAGAGCTCAGAACCCCTGGCAGGGCCTGCAGGGGCTCCAGAAGAGCTGGAGAGGGACTGGGGACGGGGGATGGAGGGACAGGACACAGGGAATGGCTTCAAACTGAAGAGGGGAACATGGTTTAGAGTTTATCAAGAAATTCTTCCCTGTGAGGGTGGTGAGGCCCTGGCCCAGAGGAGCTGTGGCTTCTGCTGGATCCCTGGCAGTGTCCAAGGCCAGGCTGGATGGGGCTTGGAGCACCCTGAGACAATGGAAGTTGTCCCTGCCGTGGCAGGGGGTGGCCCTGGGTGGGCTTTAAGATCCCTTTCAACTCAACCCATTCCATGATTCTATGAAGAAATAGCTCCTCATAAGCTACTTAAAAGTAATTTCTGTGCCCTATTTCATTAGGACCTATATGGCTTCTACCTGATTTAATATTTGCAAGATACAGTAAAAAATTCTCATCCTTATACATGCTGTAAGAACTTGACATTTAAGGGGGACACTGTACAGGCAAAAACCTTGTGAAACTTAAAATGAATTATGATATTGGCCATGGGATTCCAGTTTGGATCAGCCAAAACCAGGATGGACAGATATTCCTTTTCTCCTGGTACAGAAACTGATGAGAGGAAAGGGAGAGATTAAGTGATCCCCCCCATTAAGTAGTTGGAATTAAAATGTTTTTCACTTTGGTTTTCTACTCTGTCAGCTCTTTAAATACTAATGCCAGAAACGTCATCACTGGGGCTTATGACACAGGAAAAAGTTTGACTTACAGCTAGGCAAGAGTCCAGCTCCCCAGTAGCTTTCTGCCAATTACGTGCACTTTAAATTAAAGGATTTCCTTCTTCTCCTCAGTAGACTTGGGATATTTTAGACTCCCATTTAATTGCCATTCAGGCTGCATTTCATACATATACATACAGAAGGTATACAGAAAGAAAAAAAAAACAAAAAACAAAAAAACAAAAAAAAACCAGCAGTTTTGAAGTGACTTCTACCAAAAATTTTCTTATGGGACAAAAGCTTTTTCACTCCATACTGCAACCTCAGATGAACAAGTCCCTGGGCACTGTATTCCCAAACCCTAACATCAAAGCCAGTCCCACGCCACGTAGCAGGATGTCTCAACACACGTTCCAGCAGGCAGCAGGCCACGGAACACTCCTACACGTGAGGAAAAAAGAAGTTAACTTTGTCCAGTGTGGCAATGGTGCACACAATGGTTTGTGACAAAGTGGGGGATTTATTGATAGTGTTTAGCAAGTGGTTCGTGATCACAGAATGGTACTGTAAAGATTTTTATTCTATTTTACTCTAATTATTTAAAATCCTAGCAGCCCTATTTATTTATTTTCAATTGTGGAGATACTGAAGTTGAAGTCCAGGGGCCTTTCAGAGTTGCCATGGCAACTGGGCACTTTGATGGGTGATTATAGTGGTACCATTTTGGCCTGATTGCTATGGCAACGTCACAGCCATAACTTCTATTTCATTCAGCTCATACTTTGTTCCTGAGGAGCCTCTTTGCTTGCTTCTAGTGAGGAAGCTGAGAACTGTGTCAGCTGCATCAGAGAGGAGCTGTTAGGAGCAACACGAAATGGGCTTTCCCAGCTTAGGAATACTTCACATCAAGGAACGATTCACTCAGTGCTCTCATTATCCTTAGGAAGGAGCTGAGCTTCTTGGCTGACGTAAATGGAGGTGGCTCCATTAAGGGCAGCAAAGTCTATTGAATCCAAATTGGGCACCAAGGGAAAAAAAAAAAAAAACAAACCCACATTTCTCTGGTTGAATATGCATTGCTGGAGGTGAAGAATCCCCCTTGTCTAGTTTGGCATTCAAGGAGTGAAAGACGAGGAAATGGTAGGGATGGCAGAGATCAGAGGAAGAGAGGAAGATTCAAAAAAAAAAAAGAAAAGAGCAAGCAAGCAAACAAACAAAAAGCCCCAAACCAAAAAAAAAAAAACAAAAAAAACCAAAAACAAAACCAAAAAAAAAAAAAAACAACCCAAAAAACCTGGAAAAACATGTTTATCAGACAGTTTAGCTTTATGAAATTCATATCAGCTTGGAGGTAAGAAACAAATTTGTCAATATTTATGGAGTTTTAGCATGAGAAAATTCATGTAGGTTTCTCCAGGTGCAATGACAGGAAATTCACCTGAACTGTGGGAATAATAGAGAGATTCTGAAAGCTAGATACTTCTTATAGGCAATATGGAAATGAAGGAATATAGAATTTGCAATTCATACAAAACAAACAAAAATATTTTCTTTTCCAATATAACTTTTTGATAAACTCTTATTTTTCACCAAAAGATGTTCCAGAGGCCAAACACCCTCACGTACCAAAAACTCTGAAGAAATTTAATATAACAAAGACCATTGAGGATTATTAATATGAAGATAAAATTTTCTTTCAGGAAGTCCCAGACTACAATTCACTGGAGGCTGGGAGAACACAGCAGGGTGATATCACTACACAGCTGAGTTTCTCCTATACTCTTCCAAAGAAGAAGAACCAGAGCAAGGGGGATGCTGATCATGGTGAGACCTGGGTTTGGTTGCCATCCTCATGCTCTAAGACTCACCCTGTGAAAGGGCAAGTGGATAAATAAGTATATCTTTTTTAAAAAAAATCAAATAATGGTTTGCAGGGACCCAAGTAAATCTCATTCCAACTCCTGTCCTTGACAGGAACACCTTTCACAAGAGGAGTTTGCTCAGAGTTTCATCCAACCTGGCCTTGCACACTTCCAGGGATGGGATATCCATGACTTTTCAGGGCAACCTGTTCTCACCACTCATAGTAAAACAAACAAACAAACAAACACCCCAAAAAATTCTTCCTTATGTTAAATATAAACCTATCTTATTTAAGTTTAAAATCATTTTAAAGGCATTTCTGCTTGTCCTGTCACTGTGGGCCTTGGTAAAAATCTCTGTCTTCCTTATAAGCTCCCCTTCATTTTCTGAATATCTGGAATAAAGTTTCCCTAGGGTCTCCCTTTATTCAGGATGAACAACCCCAATTCTCTCAGTCTCTCATCATAGCAGAGGTGCTCCAGCTCTCTGAGCATCTCTGTGGTCCATTTCAGGATCTGCTCAGACAATTACATGTCTTTTCTGTACTGGGGACTCCAGATCTGGATTCAGAGCCAGCACCCGGAATCTGGTGCCTAACAGAAAGGGCATTTATGCACTGTGAAGCACAGGTGACCCTGCAGGTGCCACATCTCACAACCAGCCCTACTCCTTCTGACATCTACCTTGCAGCATTAAGTAAATGCACTGACATACTGGTTTGGCTAAAAGAAAAAAAAAAAAAGAAAATCAAGAGCAAAAACTGATGAGTTGGAATAATTATTATGCTTAAAAGTCTGTGCAGACTTTCTTCATTCATTACAACAATTTCAGTTTGCACTGCTCTGAAAAAAAATTGTCTAAATTCATCAGTGAAAAGCAGGACTTTCCATGGGTTGCAAAAGAGAAAAATATGTGATAATTTAACAGGCTTAATAATATTACTCATCTGTATCTCAGTGTAGTTATTTCTAGAACTGAACTCACCTCTCCCTGGTACAATGTGAATAAATTCTACCTCCATATAAATAAATAAATAGATGGCAGCACGGTGTGGGCTGAAGTAAAGTATTATTCATCTATCACATAATGTCTGCCAGATGCTTTGGAGCATTAGATCCACCTGTGTATTTTAGCATGCAAAACTTTAATGTTTACATGGCAGCAGGATTTAATCTGTTCTGCTCAGCTCATACTCGAGAGTCCGACACCAACACCTAAAATGAGCTGGAGATGTGAAGCTGCTCGTAAGGGTTAAAGGTCATCACTAGAACCTGAAATGTGCTGGGCTGGAACCTTTAGTTCGACATGAAATTCCACAGTGAAGATGCTGAAAGTGCAGCTGTGTTGGTTATGGGATGTGTTCTGTATTTATAGAACCCAGCACCCCAAACTGTTCCTTTACCACTGAATTTAAAGAAAGAAAAATTGTTCAGAGGCACCCAGGGGTGTTAACTACCCATAACTTCAAGCCCTTTATAGCAGGAGACAAAGTCTTTTGCTAGGACCTTGTCCTGAGTGATTTGTGATCTTTTCAAAAGGCTGAGAAAAGAAGTAAACGTGTGCCACTGAAAAGTATGTATCTGTTAAGCAGAGCAAGAAGAGCACACTTGGTAGAAGGTGCAGGAGAAGGACAAAATGAAGTGTTCATGCTTACAATCTCTGTTAAAAATTTTTTTAAAAGCATAAACCAGCAAAAATAACCCCAAACCATCATGACTATTGAGAGTTCCAAGAATTCTGCTTTTGATAAAACAGTGAAGGACAGAAACCAAAGTTGGTGAACTTTGAAGTAATACATGAGCGTCTGGAGTTTCAACCTTTATTCAGTCCCATTTTTAGTTCTAGTAAAATAAGTTGAATTTTAGCTGGGGAGCAGAAGTACAGCTTCCTTCCAGGAAAGCAAAAGTGGAAATCACTTAGACCAGTTTGTCATGGATAAAGCTGGGACCTCTTGGCACAAGGACACTCTGTAAGACACTCAGGCTCTTTCTCTGCCTCAGGTCAAAGGCTCTTGCCTGGTGCTCATCATCATCTTCACCTCCATCCACTCCAGTCTTCCAGTTGTGACAATGGGAATGATGGGATACCTGTGTGTTATTCACAAGCTTTATGTTTTATGTATGGAAGAGCTGTCTGTGTTTTTTTACTTCCTTACTGGGGCAAAAGAGGTTGATTTTCTTCCTTTCACAAAAAATGCAGGTTTTCAAAGTGACAGATGGCCTCGCTATTGTCAATTGTCAGAGGATTTTGATCAGCAGTGAAGCAGAAAAAATGTATAATGGAATTTTATCAGGTGTGCTCTAAAAAGCCTCAGCAAAGTAAGACTTTTTGATCAAAAGCACAAAGAAAAATATCACTTTTCTTTGGACTGCAAGTGGGACTCTTCATAGGCATGAAAAATGTGAGCTGTTCTGCAAAATGAACTTCATCTTTTCAAGAGTGGCACAGATTTGCAGGGTTGTGCTTCTTATTGAAGATTAGGAACTGTCAATCAATTAAGATTTCCTAAAAAAATGCTTCCTTGTCAGGGAAAAACACATGAGTCAGTCAGTCCTGCAAATATTCATAGAATAATGGAAGGGGTTAGGTTGGAAGGGACTTTCAAGATCACTGCATTCCACCTTCTGCCATGGCAGGGACACCTTCCACTGTCCCAGGCTGCTCCAAGCCCTGTCCAGCCTGGCCTTGGGCACTGCCAGGGATCCAGGGGCAGCCACAGCTTCTCTGGGCACCCTGTGCCAGGGCCTCCCCACCCTCACAGGGAAGGATTTCTTCCTAATCTCTAATCTGAATTTACTCACTTTCAGTTTAAAGCCATTCAAGCCANGCTTTTTTTAATTAATAATGCATATAACAGTTATTTTTTTTTTTTTTTTTTTTTTTTTTTTTTTTTTTTTTTTATTCCTGTGTTTTGAGCTTTCCAACAGAGTTGTTGCACATGATGCTGGTGCCTGGCATTAGGGTGCCATCATCCCCCAAATCTCAGCTCAGGAGATCAGGTTTGCTGGGCATTTCCTCCCATGCACAAATACAGTGTGTGAGCAGAGCATCAAGAAGAGATAGCAAATATTTACTGGCTGACACAAACTGTGGAGAGCAAGGATGCATTCTCTACCAGATGAAAGTTTAATGCACGCACGACCCTAAAAGTGGCTGCTGACCAGCCCTGTTTGCCCCTTTGTCCTGTTAATTTGCCATCTCTCAGTCCTCTGATACTTCCCTGATGGTTTTCATATCTCCTCATGTCCTCATGCTTTCAGTCCTGAATGCCTTCCTCCCACTGGCTCAAACATGGAACTTCTCTCAGAAGCTTGAACACACAGACCTCCTCACACAGCTCAAAATTCTGTTCCCAGCATCTGCTGCACCAAACTGGGCCAAGTGGGATCACAAAGATACAACCACAGACTGGGGGTTACTGTAGGAGTTTTTCTTTCAGCTGCTTCAGGGCCAGGATTGAGACACAGGAGATGGTTTCTCATGTTTGGACTTAGATGTTTATTGTTCTTTTCAGTGCTATAAGGCAGTGAGTTCTCAGCACCTCAGCTTCTAGGTAGAAATGGCGATGATGGCTTCTAACTACAAGGTCTTTTAAGAGTAAATTTGACTAATGAATAATTGCCAACTAGATTATTTTTACTTTTAACTCAATAATTAGACAACCATGACCTGCAGTGTGACATTTTGCACCCACTCACACAATATCAACCAAACCCATGGAGAAGAAGGACAAGAAACTTCTGACACCTTAAAACTTCTATATTGTTCTTTATACACTATTACAGACTAAAACCTAAAGCTGTGACATTCACAGCATGAGATTTCACTGTGTGACATTACACACTTCTATCTAAACTCCAGACCCACAATCCCAGTTCCATCACTCAGTTTTGGAAGCTTTATCCATGGTCTGAGGTCCAAAGTAGTGTTCTGTTAAGGGGTGGCACCTGGCAGCAGAGAAAGCCCAAATTCCTCTGTGCCCGGGGTTCCAACGGGGTACAAGGCTTCTGGAAGAGAAAGGATTTGATAAGTTTATCCCAATTTGATGCAGCTGAAAAGCCGAGTTTCAGAATGTACCACAAACTGGAGGAAGAGGCTGACTGGTTTTCCTCATGCCCTACATTGTTTAGATTACCAGAACCTACAGGAAATGGACTTCAGAAGATTAAAGCTAGTCATGCATACACAGTTCATCAGAAAAAAAACCACATTTGAAAGCAAGGAACTTAATAATCTCTCAAGAACTACACAACAAAATAAAACAACCAAAAAAAAAAAAAAATCAGAAAGAAGAGGGTATTAGTAAGTCTCAAAAAGCCAGTTCACTTTCCACTGAATCTGAAAAATGGCATTGATAGAATTTACAATCAGAATAGCCCAGGATGATGTACCTGGGCAACAAACAGCATCGGATTCCTCACATGGATGTGCTCATAAATAAATGCAGAAGTGGTGGCATAAATCTCTCATGAATGTCTAAAACAGGATTGTCAGCACCCAAACCTAAGCATAAAATATGTAGAGTGCCTGACATTTCAGCAGGACAATGCAGCAAGTGAGAAACAAAAAAAACCAAAAAAACCCCAGAAAAACCCCCAAAAACAAAAACAAACAAACAAACAAAACAAAAACAAAACAAAAAACAAACAAACAAAAAAAACCCAAAAAAAACCAAACCAAACAAAAAAACCAAAACAAAACAAAACCAAAGCAAACAAAAAAACCCCTCTCCTTACAATCAAGAATTTATTGACTTTTAGGAAGAAATTCTTCCCCTTGAGGGTGGTGAGACCCTGGCACAGGTTGCCCAGAGGAGCTTTTTATTCACCAGAAAACCAGAGCCCAGCAGGGAATTGTCTAAACAATTAGCAAAACTTAAAGAGAATGACTGAGAACTCACAAAACCAAGGATCACAAGCAATAAATGAACCCTTTTACAAGATTAATATATCTCCTACTTGTGTTTAAGAACCCTTGAGAAGCGCAGCCCTCACTCTGCTGTTGTTTTTCTTTCTTGATTCATTTATTTTTGGAGGGGTTTTTTTGTTTGTTTGTTTGTTTTTTGTTGGTTTTGTTGGGTTGTTTTTTTTTTTTTTTTTTTGTTGTTTTTTGGGGTTTTTTTGAAAGTAGTTTATGCATGACACCAAATATTCTATGTATAAAGAGAATGTCTCAGTACTATTTTCTTCATGGAGAAGATTCATCTTCTGTGGGTCTGGAACAAATCTGAACTATGAAAGAAATGATGAGGAACTAAACTAAAAAATATTTTAAACAGTAAAAATAAAGGGTTTATGCTCAGATTTTTAAAACCCCAGTGGTTCCACTGGCTGGATAATACAGAGAGCTGTTCCATGCTCCTTCCTATAAGTAGGTACTGAAGGAAAAACTACCCTGGAGCTTCTCGTGATAATTTCTCTGCCAAAACTTGCTTATCCATACTGAATCAGCAGAGATAACAGTTCCACAGCTGCTCCAGTGAAGATTTTGATACCTTAGCTCAAAGCTACCTCAGAGGAATTTATTTGTGGCTGACTGATCTTTGAGTTAGAGTGCAATGCTGTTCTCTGATAAGCAGCCTACAGTGGGGGGGGGGAAGAAAACACCACCAAAAAAACAAACCAAAAAAACCTCAAAAAACTCCAGGAAAAGGTGAGTACTTTGTGTTTAAAACCAGTGGTAGTAAAGAACAAATTTCAAAATGTTTAATTTTAATAAATATTTTTTAAAATAAATAAAGCCATAAATGTAATAAACAAATAATATATTAATGTTAATTAATAAACAATTAATATTAAAGAATTCTTTAATTAAATTAAGCCATAAATTTAGCCCTATTGCACTGGAGAGGTCATCATCATAGAATAGCTTGGCTTGGAAGGGACCTGAGGGAGTACCTGGTTCCAGTTTTCACCTGGACAAGAATTTACAGTTAGCGGTGATCTGGCCTGTGATGTTGATGGTTTTACAATAAATGTCTAATACCAGACTGATCATAGCCTGAAATGGTTGTTCTGCTAGGGAAATAACTGAAGTCCAGGTGGCTACACTGCAGCTGAAAATTTTTACCCTGTGACGATCAGAAGATGAATCTCAGCCTTAATGTCCTGATTGACCAATACAGCAGGAAGGCACTTCCCACCCTGGGCAGCCCAGGGAAGTGTTTTTCCAGGCTGTCAGGGGAATAACGAACCTTGGGAGGCTGCCCTGATGCAGGGGCTCACTCAGGGCTGGCTGTGCACAACCCCTGGTGTTTCTGTGCTCCCGGGATAAATCAAAGCTGTGTGCTTTGGTGAGGGCAATATCTCAGCTCCAGCTGTGCTGCTCAGCTGCAGAGATGGAGCAGCTCCTCTGCTCGCAGGGATTCTCTTCATTGTCTCAGAAATATCAGCTAGATAAAGCCAGGCTGCACCACGAACGTTCCTCTTACCTTTGGGGATTTCTCCTTATGATGTTGCTTTGGAAGGCAACATTGATTGACCTGAAACAGTGAGTAGACAGACTAAAAGGATAAATAAATATATATTATTTATTTAATAATAAATAAGATTAAATAAAAATAATAAATTAATAAGTATTTATTACAAGGCCTCAGTGGATACACTTTGGGCAGTGCAAGAACCCAGGCAGGGCTGCACCCAAGACGGACACAAAATGGACACAAAATGGACACCCGGTCACCAGGTCTCACATTTTTATAAGTTTTGGTCCATTTGCATATTGGAGCTAATTGTCTAATTAAATATTCAGCTCATGAAGCTCCATCCTCCTCATTTTTCTCTCTTAAATTCACTTGTTTTTATACTCTTGGGCTTGAAATCTGCCTCGGCCATCCTTGGTCCCAAGCTGGGGAAGGAACTGTTTTGTCTGCCTGCTCTGAGAGGAGAGCTCAGCACCACCCCATATGGAACCAGAACCACCCTGAAATAACACAGAGCCTGGAAAATAGAGAAACTGAAACTTAAAGTATCAACGGAGTGTGTAGGGTTCAGGAGTTTGGGCACATGGGAGGTGTGCATGAGGGGCAAAAAGCAATGCCCAGTGAATTTGAATTGCTAATAAAATATAACCCTTAGCCCTTCCCATATATTTCAAGTATGGAGTCAGTGGGTGAATCCCCAACAAACCCAAAGTCTTTATTTTGTAATTAACTGATTTGGAAGATGTTTCTTCCCCTGTGAGTGTCTCACTCCTTCCTCTGGCCTCCTGTGCAGCATCCAGCATAGAAATTGTTCTTTGCCTCAAAATCTATCTTCTTTGGTGCTTAAAATGACACATTCCGTTAGAAAACCTGCACAGTTCTTGTGGATTTGTCATTTAATTCAGTCCTGTCTCCAAAAATAGAATTTATTCTGGTTTTGGGGAAAATGAGACATTGTGGAATCTTCTTGGAGATAATGGTCTTGAACAGCAGCCTCTTGCCTGTCCTAAACATTCCCAGAACACCACAGGGAAAATTCAGGAGGCAAATTTGAAAACTCGCATCACTTTGTCAGCCCCAGAATGAAAGAGCTGGGTGTAGGCAGTTGAAATACTTGCTGAAAATTGCATTTTTTTTTTTTTTTAATTCATCATATATTCACATCAGAAAGCCACATATATTTGCCCTCCCATAAATGCAATTCCTTACAATATGTTTTTTTCAGCTTCTTTCACTTGTCTCCATTTTCTGAGTCTTTATTTTCCTCTCAAGCATCTCAAATACCAACATCCTGGAGATTCTTTAAGTCTAAAACAAGGTTGAGGTGTAAAATACCCACTCAATTCATAAAGTCAGTGACATAAATCGAAAACCTTGGAGACAAATCTCTTTGGAAAATCAGAAAAAGAAAATCAGAAAAATCAGAAAGAAAGAGAGAAACTTGGTTTTCACCCAGTGTTTGGTTTCATTTTGGAAATGGAAAGGTGATCAAAAAGTTATCCAGATCTAAAATAAGCCATTAGCAAAGTACACATGCCCTCCATTCACTCGCTGGGTAAAAAAAAAAAAAAATTTTAAAAAAAATAAAATCAAACTGAGAAAAAGAGATTCAATTCAGAGATTTACGAACTCAGATAAACTTCATGCAAAAGTGAACTTCCATAATCCAAACTATTCCATGATTCATCTGCAATGGTGGTGTGGCTACATTATGTTTGTCTCTGAAATTTGTTGCTTGGTTTTAGTTCTGGCTTTCACTGCACTGGATTTCTCAATCTCCCCGTATCTCTTTCAAGCCTAACATATTTTTCTTGTCTGTGCCTCAACATCTAAATACATGTTTCTTTCTCAGCTGCTGCATTTCAATTCCACATCCAAAGTTACTGTCCATTGTTTCCCTTTAACCTTTCTGCTTGGACGCTGAAGACCTCTGGCCTGCAGTTCCTCCTTGTGAGTAAACAGCAACATAAAATAAAGGTCAGGTCAGTGAAAGAGGTTCCTCTCCTCCTTACAGAGCATTCTGTCCTGATGGAGATTCCCTTTGGGATGATAGATCTGCTTCAGATGTGATGCTGGAGAGGCTGGAACCAGCAGCTCTTTCTGAGTTACTGGTACCCATTGTGTTTCTCCCTGGAAAGAACATTATTCATGCGTGCAGGAAGGCTGAGCTGGCCTCAGGGACACAGCATTTATCCAATGTTTATCAATAAATTGATAAACATTTATCATTTAGCCAATGTATTTATCAAAGGCGAGAAGCAGCAGCTGGGTAGCTGAGCCTGTAAGAGCAGTAAATTAATCACCTTTGTTGTATTCTCATGTAGATGGACTGTTAGGGGTAGGAGAAGGGATTGCAAGGGACCTGGCCCCCATAAGGCACAGCTGCACTAATTACCAAAAGAAAAAACAGTCTTGCCCTTAATGGGTAACAGCTGTGATTAATGAAGATAAGTGTGATAAAAGGGGTGGGTTGGGCAGGTGTAGAGAGCTGGAGGAAGAGGGGTTGGGGAAGGGAGGACCTTGAGGAGCTAGAGGAGCCCTGAGGAAGAAGGAACAACACTGAGAGACCCAAAGAAGAACAAAACAAGGAAAAGAGTGACTGCTGTAACAGATCTGCCCCGAGCTCGGCCTGGCTGTGATGGAGCCAAAGCTCTGCCCCGAGCTCGGCCTGGCTGTGACGGAGCCAAAGCTCTGCCCCGAGCTCGGCCCGGCTGTGATGATGGAGCCAAAGCTCTGCCCCGAGCTCGGCCCGGCTGTGATGGAGCCAAAGCTCTGCCCCGAGCTCGGCCCGGCTGTGATGATGGAGCCAAAGCTCTGCCCCGAGCTCGGCCCGGCTGTGATGGAGCCAAAGCTCTGCCCCGAGCTCGGCCCGGCTGTGATGGAGCCGAAGCTGCTGCTGGAGCTGAGCTGTGCCATGGATGTTCCACTGTCAGTGCCCTGTGCAGGGCGGCTCCTGAGCTGCTTCCAGGCCACTGCCTCAGCTGGGCTCCAGCAGTGGCAGCAAGAATCCAAACCCAGGCAGTGGAGAAACATTCTCAGCAGAGCTCAGCTGTCAGAAAAGCAGAAACCATTGTTCTGAAATCTCTTGAGAGTGTCTTGTGCAGCCACAGCCAAGTGGGGTGAAAGCCTGCACTGGGAATCTGCAAACTGATCCTTGCAGTCCTGGCACAGCAGGAAATGACCACGGGCAGAGGCTGCAGCTGCACCCTGCGGGAGGAGCTCAGTGTAGCCAGAGTCAGGATGGCCAGGCTGGAAGAACAATCAATGAGTGCCCTTTCCATATTGCTGAAAGAAAAGAGACAATACCCAGACTGTCAATCCCTAAGGAGGGCTGCTGCAACAATGCACAGTTTGTACCATCAGCTCTCTGGGGTCCCTAGAACAGGGAGCAGCTGGAGCCAGTCCAGAGGAGGCACCAGGATGATCAGGGGAATGGAGCAGCTCTGCTGGGAGGAAAGGCTGAGGGAATTGAAGTTGTTCAGCCTGGAAGACAAGTTTTGGGGTGAATTCATAGTGGCCTTCCAATGCCCAAAAGGAGCCTGCAAGGAAGAGAGAGAGAGAGAATCTACAAAAGCATGGGGTGACAGGATGAGAGGGAAAGGCTTTAAACTGACAGAGAGTAGGTTTAGATTGAATGTTACAAAAAAAATTCTTCCCTGTGAGGGTGGTTAGGTCCTGGCACAGGGTGCCCAGAGCAGCTGTGGCTGCCCCTGGATCCCTGGCAGTGCCCAAGGCCAGGCTGGATGGGGCTTGGAGCAGCCTGGGACAGTGGAAGGTGTCCCTGCCCACGGCAGGGGGGGGAATGGGATGATCTTTAAAGACCGGCTCGACTCAGACCATTCCATGATTCTATGACCCTTCTATGATTCTGTGAGTGTATGATCACACCTCTTGGAAATTCTACAGGGCGATTCTGTCAGCATGCCAATAATAAGTGGACTCTGCATGGGGCTCCATCACATCAGAATGTTCCTCCTGTCCTGAAATACAAGGTAAAAGATAGAAAAATTATCAGTATTGTGATCTTGTCTATCTTGTACTTATTCTACATCCCATACATCTTTATATGCATGTACATAGGACATGATGTATTCTACATCTACTAATAGTGATGTCTGCCTTGCCTAAATGTAACAGAATTATGGAACCAAAGAATATCCAGAATTGGAAAGGACCCACAAGGATCTTCGAGTCCAACCCCTGGCCCTGCTCAGGGAAACCTGAAAAATCCCACCCTGTGTTTGAGAGAGTTGTCTGAGTGCTTCTTGATCCCTGTTGGGCCTGGTGCTGTGACCACCTGTCTTGGGAGATTTTTCAGGGCCCAATCACCCTCTGGGTGAAGAACCTTTTCCTATTATCCCACCTAAACCTTTCCTGACAGGACTTAATGCCATGTGGAATTTATGGATGAATACAGACAGATTTCTGACTTTCACTATTAATTTTCACCCTCTCCTTTAATTTCTAAGTGGATCTTCATTGCCACACCTCACTTGTTTAATTTATAGATATTTCTTTCACTTTTTCTATTCCACTCCATGGTAAAAGGGAAGTAAGGACATTTTTTTTTCCTCTTTCATATTTTTCCCTCTGTTTGGTCCAGATGGAGAATTTCATTGCAAACCTAAATGACACAGGAAACAGTTCTGCCTGATTGACTCAGTCTTTGCATAGCAGGAGCCATACTGGGAATCTTCCCTTTAGTGCATAATTGTGGTTCCAATCCAAAAGCATTCTCAGCAATGTGTATTTTCTTGTGTTTAAAACACACTTGAAGCTGTCGATTGATGTACTCAGAATTGCTTCATCCACCATCTGTATCCATCTGTGCACGCTTGAACACTGTTTAAAAGCCTCACTTGATCACCAGTACATTAGAGAGAAGTGGTATTTCTGTTAATAGAGTGTATTAATAAAGATCAAATGATATCTCACTTATTCAGCCCTATCAAATACATTCATTGTATGATCAGTTTAAAATTAGAGAAGTCTCACTTAACATGTGTTAATGCTTCAAGCTCCAACTCTCATCATTCTCACTAAAATTATTGCCCAAAACCACAGACTTATTTTGCAAGATATCAAGAAGCAGCAATTGATGTTTCATGATTAAAAACTGAAAGCATTTTTAGGAAGGGAAATGTTTAGAAGTTTTTCCTCCCCTTTTTTATATACCTTTTTTGGTCTAACAGGAAATTCGACCAAAAACTTTGAAAGTTGTCTCAAAAAATCATACACAAAGAGTCTTCAAACAGAAGACTTTTAACCCAGGCCTTCTTGTTTACATCCTTATTTGCATATCCTTCAGAATGTACCCGGGATAGTTTCTTTCACTAATTATCAGTTCCTTGCCATTGAACATCAGCGTCTGAGATTTTGATAGGACTATAATGACTTTAGAATCATTACAAATACAAAATTACTTAAAGTATAGTCCACCCTAACAGAGAAGCTCTCTGTCATCTTACACAGAATCATAGAATCACAGAGTCATAGAATTATTATGTCTCAGAGCTGCAGAGTTATCAAATCACAGTGCTGAGACACTGAAACAGTTTTCTGGAGATATTTTGGCTGCCCCATCCCTGGAAGTTTTCCTGGCCAGGATGGACAGGGCTTGGAACAACCTGGTCTAGTAGAAAGTGTCCCTGCCTATGGCAGGGGCAAAACTGGATGATTTTTAAGATCCCTCCCAATCCAAAGCCTTTCCTGATTTTATGATTTTGCCATCCATCAACCCTACATGGACATCTGGACACCTCTGAGCATCTCGAATGATACTTCTCTGAGGACAACAGAATCGAGTTCCTTGTGAGAAAGGCCAGTGCTTTTCTCAAAACACATCTCTCTGAGGAGCTGAACCACTCTCTGAACCCCACAGACAGCAAAAGGCAGCTCTACCCTGACTGTGAGGGCAGTGCAGGAGCCTGGTTTGCTCCCAGACCTGCCCGAGGATGCCCAGCACTGATGTCTCACTCCATTAATTGACTTTCATCATGAGAGGCAAAGAATGACTCAGAACTTCATGCTGGTAACTTCAGCAAAAGTTATTTATCTGGACTATTTTGAATGATGGATTCATTTTTAGTGAGCCTTAATTCCAGGTAAAATCCCATAACTAAAAAAAAAGTAACTATGGAAAATGCTATCCACGGATATAATGGTTTTATCACCAGACAGGATTCTTTACTTCCCAGACATAAGCTAGGGTGGCTCCAGCTGAATATTTCAGAGGGATTCCACAGATGTGAATTTCATTAACTGCATAATGTCACCCTTAGTCCTGATTCTGCTTTTTTTTTCTTTTTTTTTTTTTTCCCCTTGACACACGAAGCTCTCAATCCAGCCTGTGCTGCATTTCGCTGTTCACAGAGCTGCTCCCTTCTCAGGAGAGCTCATTTCCCAACAACCCCAATTACTGTCACCTCCTTTTACTTGACATTAATTGCAAGACAAGCAGAACTAGCTGTACTTAGGCCTGCCACGCTGATCTGCAACTGATTTTACAGCTGCATTTTTGCTTGCTGTTCAGTTGCAGCAGTAGAGAAAACAGCTGTGGTGCTTTTTTAATTTAGGGGGGGGAAAGGCTTTCATTGGTTATTTTACTTTAAAGAATCTTAAGGCATATTTCTAAAGAATACCATCTGAGACAAAATGCTCATTGGAAATCAAGCTGTACAGGCAGCATCTCTCATGTATATACTTAATCAGCATATTTGTCTTTTTTTGGGGGGGAAGGTTTTTGTTCCTTTCTTAATTATAATAATCTTGAGAAGCTGATTAACCCAAAGTGATTTCAGTCAGAATATAGAGTAGGGAGGGAAAGTGAGGAGTTATGAACCATTTTTGCTAGTCTTCAATATAAATATTAAAAAGAAAAAAAATTCTGATATATTTTGCCCAGATTTTAGAAGGCAAGAGTTAACATTTTATACAGATAACATAATGATATAATTGTTTCTATATTGTGTTTACATGTATTCAGTCCCAGGCTGAGTTGTCCTCATCCTGCTGACTTTCAAAGGGTCAGCACATCTCAGGAACAGAGATGATCTGTGTATAAAACCAGATTTTAAGGCTTTTTTTCTTTTTCTCTATAAACAGGAGATGGACCCTGAAGTTGGATCTATAGTTGTGTTCAGACACAGAGCAAAATCCCTGACCCCTGTGTGCCTCTGTCTCTGGGTTAATCAGGGCTTTAATACCATCTATACCACACTATTTTAATGTGTTCCAACAATTCCATGGGAGGAAAGCCCAGGCATTTCCTCGGGGGACAGGGAGTGGGAGCTGCTCTGGTTTTAATTACAGTCATTGAGTTCATTACCCATGGCTGTCTTCTGGGCATACACAGGGTAGGGAGGCAGTATGACCCCTGGGAGGGGAAAGCTCCAGGAGTCTGATGTCTGAGATGATTTTGTTCCTAATCTGCTTCAGAAAAAAAAAATAAAATAAAAGGCTCTTCACCTCTGACATCATTTATCTTGCCATCTCATTTCAAGTATCTTAGTGCCAAAACAAGATCTGTCCTTGACTGTATTTCTATGTAATACTTGAAATGATGTGTTTCCCATCTGAGCTGGAGTACCCATGAAGTGCTGATATGGAATTCCAGGTTATGATTTCATACCATCATAGGGGCCTTTCCATTCTGTCACCTAGTTCTGGTGTTCACATGTGAATTTCCCTTATAAGGACCCGTTATTTCCAGAAAGAAACACTGCTTTGGGAAATTAAAGTTTTAATTTGGTTTCTTCTGGGAGATGCCAAGTGGATTTTTTTTTTTTCTCCAATAATGTCTAGGACCTCAAGGTTATCCCTTCCTATGGAATCAGTGGTGAGCTAAAACTGCTTTTAGCTCCCTCAGGGGTGGTGAAGCTCTAGATTGAAGTAATTTCAAATCCTACTGGGCATCCAAATCCCTCTTTACTGTTGTGGAGTGTGTGCATGGCAAGGTTCTGGCAGGGGGGTGAATACAGAGGTGGTTTCTGTGAGGGGCTGCCAGGAGCTTCCCGTGTCCCACAGAGCCAACTGCAGCCACGAGATGTTCTCGAGTGATTTCAGCAGCTCCAGCACCTGCAGTGCAGGGATCTATAAACAATTTGCCGTCAGAAGGAGATAAACCCTTCTAAGCACGGTTCCTCTGATGCATTAGCAATGTCCATCCTTCTGATGACTTGGTCTGCTCCCAGTAAAACCTTTTCTCTCTTCTGATGCTAAGGAGAATCTCAGCTGAAGATGTTTACATTGCAGATGTCTATAAAAGGTCAGGCACCAGCCTATATTTACAATTTGGATGTTCACCAACTGATTCAGTCTGAAACATGAGGCTGCCTGGCTCTTAGAGCTCATCCAATGAAATTAGAATTACATGTAAAGTGCATTGCTCATAGTCAGGCGAGGGAAACTGAACAAAGCAACTTGTGCTCCTGGAGCTGCCTTTGGATGGGGAGTTTTGTGACCACATTTCAGACACTCAGCTTTCTGGAGGCTTTGCCAGCCTTAAATAATTTCAGCCCCCCCCCAGAATTACAGAATTTCAGCCTTTCTTCATCCACCAGCTCCACGTTTCCAGTGCACCCACCAATGCACATCCATCTCTCACTGCATACACGTAAATGAATAGGATTTTAATATGAGCAAGGGGAAGTACTATAAAGCCAAACAAGATTACGTTACAGGAATTAAATCAGATTACATCTCAGCTCCCCAGGTTGATGAGAGAATGGAGGGATGGACTGTATTAATTTAAAAAAAAGATGATGTTTAGACATACATTCACATCTATGTAAAGGCTGAGAACAGCCATTAGCTGGGGTCACCATCGAGCTGACTGCTGAGCTTGGAAGGGGTTATGCATCTCTGAAAGGTTTAAAATGCCCTTCCTTGGGCTTGGCTGGCAGAGAGGAGATGCTGCCACAGCACTGTGGTGGTGGGATGTCTGTTTTAGAGCAGCTTTTGCTATGGTGAGGGGTTTGCTATGGGCTGGGGTTTTAGAGCCTGTTGTCACCACCCCAGGCTGGTTTCACGTGAGCCAACACTAAAGCCTGGTGCTAGCAGATTTTCCCAGCACTTTCAGATTTCTGATGAGAGAAAATCTCTAATGCACAGCTCAGACTCCCTGACTGCCATTTCTACGAACGGAGGTAAATTTGCAGAGGAATGATAGTCCCTAATCCTCTAAATGCTTAACCCTGATATCCCTCCAGCCTCCTCAATAAAGCAAATCATGCAAATTTTGCATGTTTCCCTGTCAGAACAAAAATATGATGGGCCTCCATCCTCCTGGTGCTTCAGTAAACCTGGATCTGGCAAAAGAAAATCAAAGCAGAGAGAGAAAGAGAGTACTTCTTTTACCAAGAATCCTCCCTCAAATCAGCCTGAAAGCACATTTAGCTGCCTGTAGCATTTCCTTTTGACAAAGAAAAAAGTAATAATCATCCCCAGCTGTGACCCTAGCAATAAACACATTCCTATTGTCATTCTCAGGCCATAAACCCATGGTTTCTCTGCTGGAAACAAAGGCTTGTTCAGGTGCTGAGCACGAAGGGCTGTTATTTGTACAAAAACTGCATTTTCAGGGGAAGTTCACAATCACTGTGAACTTTCAAGCAGTGTGAATCCACCATTCCCAGCACTCTGCACATCATCTAGCTGGTGTTGACTTCTCTGCAGCCACAGAAGACACCGAGTTTGAAATGTTGTTTTGTGCTTCCAATTCAATTTACCATCCCCTGCCTTAGATGGCTCACCTGCTGTGGACCTAATTCTGCTTCCAGTTATACAAGAGTAAACCAGCAGGAAAAGGTCTCCCCGACCCCGAGTTTCAGTGGAGGGAGGAAACAAAAAGCTGTACAGGTTCCCTTTGTTACAAGGACTGTACAACAACACCAATCCTCCTAAGATTTAAAGAAAAGGGTTCTGAGAAACCAAGAGAATAATTCCCTTTTTTTTTTTTCTTTGATTTCAGCAAAAAATGTTGGCCCGCTGAGCCCTGAAGGAGACTTACACAGGGCTTTATGGAAATTTATTAGGTATTTCATTATTCGTTCCTTTTAATTTTGAAGAATAAGAATCATTATTATGATAATGCTGTTATGACCCAGAATATCAGTTGGTCTTAGAGAACAAAGAATATTCTGAAAAGAACCAAGAATTGTCTGAAAGGATATGATTTATATGAAAGCACTGTGTCTGTACCTCGATTGTTTCTCTCAGCCCTTTCAGAATCACGGGGAAGTAAGGATTTGTTTGGGATGATTAATCTCATGTTGAAATAAGTGTCTGCAATAAGTCAAAGGAATCATCTGTTTCTCTGTGTTACTCATAGCAAGAAATTCAGCTCCTGCTGAGGCATATTCATCAACAATGCAGATATCTCACTTTACGGGAGGTATTTAACTGTGGGGCTAGACTGTAAGGTTGTATTTCCACAGGGGGGAAAATAATTTATATTTTGAGGTAAGATTTCTATCCTTTAAATGCAGGTGTCTCACAGTGAATGAGAAAGTGACTCAGAAAACTGAGTTTTATCCATCTCTGCTTACTATGAAAATCATCCTATAAATTTTTGCTCTTCCTGTTGCCAGTAATTTTTCCATCCAGCTAAATCTGCATGTCTTTTTGAGACAAAAATCACAGTTTCACTGGATTTCTGCATCTGTGGAGGCTGAGTGGAAGGAATGGGCTCTTCAGGATTCACTTTGAACTGCGTGCAGCTTATGTACAGTTCCCTTATAGTTATTTCCTAACATCCAAATCCCATTAGAAACCCCCAAATTCAGTATTTTCCATGCTTCTAAGGTATTGGTCTGGTGTTTTTTTCTCTCTATGAAAAGTGTTGGAAATCCAGAGGAGTGAAAATTATGTTTTCTTTCCTCCTTGTCCGTGTGATCCCTGCAGATCCCTGCCCTTTGCGCTGTGCTTGACTCTAAGGAAGAACACACAGCCCTTAAGCTTTAAGCACACTGTCAAAAATCATTATGTCTTCTAGAAAGGAAAGTCAGTTTGGTGGGAAAAAAAAAAAATATATATTATTGGAGTATATTTCAAGATGCTTTACTTTATCCTTAGCATTTAGAGGTACCATATAACGTACTAATAACAGAAGAAAACATTGTGGGTGGTTTTGTTGTGAGGTTTTGTTTATGTTTTTGTGGGGTTTTTTTTGGTTTTTTTTGTTTTTTTTTTTTGGTTTTTTTTTTTTTTTTTTTTTTATGTTTTTCTGTACTTGTTACTACAGTCCTCCAGATATGCTCAGGACTAATTAGAGCCAGGATTTGTGTGTATTTCTTTGTCCTCTCTCTGTGGAACCTGGGGAGTGATCAGGATGTGGAGCAGGAAGAACAGGAGGTGGCTGGAATAGCACCTTTCCCCCTGAATACCTCTCTGCACACTCTCTGGGCTTCAATATTCCATGTTCAGCACCTCCTGTCCACAGGAAAGACTTCTGGGAGCTGCCCTGCACCTTTCACTGCCCCATCCACCACCCCACGGCTCCTGACCCTGCCACAGCCCTTGTTCACAAGAGGAAAGGAATCTCCCAGGTTTGTGCTGGAAAAGAAAGCTGCAGGAGCCAGTGGCAGGTGCTGATCACCAAATTTTCCCTTGGGGTGGGCCAGAGGATGGTAACCCTGCCTTGGAAGGTGCTGTAAAAGCAGCAGGATTGAGGGAAGCAGTGGCACACCAGGAGACACTTTGCAGTCCTCAGGGACTCTCTTTTATATCTGGACTATGCTGAGTTTCAAATTTGAGGGTCCCAACCCCTGAGGACCAGCATCAGAATCTCATTCTACCACACATAGGGGCAGCACCTTTGTTTGTTGCTCCTGAAGGACTCCACAACTCCAGAGAATATTCCCTCAGCACCTGAAGTCCATTTGGTAAATCTCCATCGACACCTTCTGAACCCTCCTATAAACCAGCTGCTTTTCCATGCCCTGCTGCCCCAAACTTTTCTGCTTCAAGCAGTGAAGGGAAGTTGGAACAACACCTGGCTGTGTCTCGTGTGCACTTAGCAGGGGTGATGACAGACACATCTTCCTTTGCTACAAAACCTTCTCCATCCTTTCCTTGTCCTGCTCATTGTGTGCAGTTCATTATCTTCTCTGAGGCTCTCTTTAATTCCAGTGGAGGATGAAAGCTGGCTGTAAGAATTCAGCACGTCCCCATAAAGGCAGGAAAAGAAAGAAAGAGAGATTCCAGCTTCATACTGGGTGACAAATCAGTCAATTCTTGGCTGCCAGCTGATAGGATTATCCTAAATAGGCTTTGTGGGGCTTGGGTTTTATGCACACACACTCGTCCAAATTAAGTGATAATGTTTGTGATGCTTGAATGAAATAATAATGTGAGGGTATCAGGCACTGATCACTTCAAACAACAACAAACACCAATCTGGTATCATATTAATCATTAAAATGAGCCCTGTGAAAACAGCAGCTCCTCAGCTTTTACGAACTGGCATTTCTCCACTGAAATCAGCAGCACTGGATTAATTTTCTGCTGTGGGGAATTTGACCCATTATGTTTTTATATCATTGTTAAATGTTACATTAGAGCTGGCACTGCATCGAGACCTTGCAGGGAGAGCTGTACATAAGATTATCATAATGATGGACTTAATTGTGAACATGTTTCCTTTTTAGCAGTGTTTCAGTTAAATTTTAACATTATTCATTCAAAAGTGGGACATACCTTGGACAGGCAGAGATGCAAAGCACAGCATGGTATTAATAGAAAGATATTCTATAATTCTGTGATTCTGTGTTATGGGGCTGAGCACATGACAGAAATTCTCTCTTATGCATCCACACATTTCAGGCAAAGGAAAAATCCCCCCGTGTTTTTCAGCCCAGTTGTAAAGCAGAGAATTACATTACATGCAGAAGCCTCCACTATAAACCAAACTCTTAAAGAGGAAAGAATAATTTTCTCTTCAGGATTCAGTTTTGGGTTCTAATTATCACAATTTGGCAAGCAAACTAAGTTGTTGTAATGGCCCATATGCACCACATCAGCCTACAGGAAACATTAATGCCTGAAAGCTGAACTCTCTTTATGGATGCTTGGCCTTTTCACAAGTGCTAAGTGAAATATATTAAAATTATCTCAGTGAGTTTAAGTTACAAGACAGTTCATTACATGTGCCACGTGGCTGACAGAGTGCATCTCATCAGTAACCATTGCTCAGGTGATGATATAACTTTAATTGGCTCATTAATTTAAGACTTCAGCTGGTACATTGTAAGGCAAATTTTCCTTGCCTGGTGGAGGTGCGCAGACTTTCCAAACTGCAAGTAGCAATTCTTGCTGGCACAGGAGGGGAAATTTCTTCTGCTTTTAATTCAGGAATTTCCTGCACACCCAAGCACTGTCTGCCTCAGCTCCTGTTAGGCCCCTCAGCCCAACGAGCTGCCACCACTGGCTCTGTTTTGTGAACCAAAGGGACCCAGTCTGCTCCTCCACACCAACCTCTGTAACAGCCCAAAATTCCATCCCCACCACTCATTTTACCCATCCAGTGACTGGCCTCAAGCCAGTCTTGATTGAAATATGTTCTCCATGAAAATTTTACTAATGATCCCTACCACCCTGCTTTATTATAGGTTCTCATATCTTGTTTGATTTGTCCAGCTTTAATTTCCTTTTAGAGTCCTCTGTTTTCCCATTCTTTGCCAAACTGTAAGGATGCCAGAGTCAGAATTATGTCTTCTGTAAGTACTTAGATATCAGACACAAAGGGGTAACATGGCTCATTATATAGTTCCTTCCTTTTTAGTGTTTTAAAAAGTTATTAACGCATAAAATTTTACTATGCCGATTCCTGGTTCTTTTATCATTCTGAGCTCTTAAAAAAGCTGCAAAAATCTCTCAGTTAATTCAGAACACCCATGAATTAATGCTGCCAGCCCACTCTGTTTTGTTTGGCGCCCTGACTCGCTAGACTGTTGGGTCTGCTATAAATTCAATTATGCAAAGCACCCACTGGTGTCTGAGCAAGGGAATGTCCTCGTGCTTGTTTTCCACACTGATGGCGTGCAGCACAAGGTGCTGTCACACTGGAGCTGCCCAAACTCTAAAGTTTAACTAGGCTGACATTGTGTCTGGGCTAATTAATCCTGTTTCTTTGTGGAACTAATTAGGTGGGGTGCTGTGGTGTGGTGGCTGAGTTATCAGATCAAGTTTGGTTCTGTCTTCATTTCCTCCAGCTTAGGGATATCTGTGCCTTTCTTGAAGCTGTGATGTACGCACACAACTGACCACGCAGAGAGTCCCACTGGAGAAAAGCCTGGACAGACATTTAAAAATTCATCAGCCATGAGCATTAATGAGGGTATCAGCGGCTGTTAACTCATCATTTTCAAATGTACAGGAAAAGATTTTTATGCCAAGATCTTAGAAATGTTACCTAAACCCCACGTCCAAACCAGTGAAAAAAACAGATTTTATCATTAAAAAAAAAAAAAAAACAAAAAAAACCAAAAAAACAAAACAAACCCAAACCAACAAACTGAAAACAAGTCATGTAACCAGAAAGAGAAGAGCTGGCAGAAGATCTTGGAAGTGAAGCTCTCCACATCACTTTTGAGTTTGAATAATTTCTTCCAGTCATGGCTAATTACCTGAAGATCATCAAGAGCAGTTGACTGGATGTGTTTCAGTCAGTTCTTTACCTCCACACAGCAGAAGAACATGGAATTTACCAGTTCCATTTCACAATCCTGACATGATAGAAATTTGTTATCTGTTGATGTACAGGCACAACTTGCTCCCCGTTTAAAAAGGAAGGGCTGTAAAATGTGTAAAGTCACTGTGGAAGGCTCTAAACCTGTCTCCAAACTGAGGAGAAGACTCTGAAGAGGCTGTCATTAAATGACAGGAAAAGAAAGGACCATTGAGTGAAAAAAATCTTTGCTTTTTTGGAAGATCCCTGTTTTGCCAACACCCAAAAGACACAGAAACAGGCACTGCAAGCTTCAGAATTCAGGAGACCTAAAGGGATGATCTGTTTGCCCAAAGAATCCTTGCAAACCTCCTGACGTGCAGCTGTCCCTCAGAGGTGACAGCATCCCTGACAGCTGCACAAATCCAGTTCACACCTCCAGTGTGAACTCTTTTCAGCTGCTGCCCAGAGCCAGGATTCTGTTGAAGCGTGTATTTGGCAAATGGAAATGATCTGCTGTGACCTTGTTTTGTTTTGAACATACCAATGTCATACTAGACTGGAAGAAGATCCCTGGTAAGGCTTGGATTAAGAAGGTCATAGCTTACTTGGAGCTCTCTACACCTGGATAAAAAACACACCTCCTGTGAAGTAAAATGCAAAATACCTGAGTTAGTTGAAGTTGTCACATCTCTGTAAGAGTTTGTTTCTTTGTGGGTGCTCTTTGGGGTACATTCTGATGGCAAGACAACTTTTAATTGATGTTTGGAGAGGAATCTGGAATGACTTGCTTGATGATTTGCTGGGATGACTCATGTCCAGCAGGAAACAAGGCAGTGATAAACTCAAATGAGGCAGTGGGAGGCAACATGCTAAAAGCTCATTATAAGCATCATTCTTTTAACCAGTTTTATGATGCAGAACAGATTCCAGGTTATTGCAATCATTTTACAGTGAAGGGCAGATAAGGACTTGGGCGGGACGTGCTCTCAGACAATATCCTCTTCTCTTTGTAGAAAATTTGGAGGGTAGTTTTAAAAAGCATCTGGACTCGGAGCAATCCAGTTCTCCTCCACACCTGGCATGCTCTGGGAACTTTGGAAGGAATTCTACTTATTTGAAGATGGTCTATGAAGAGTCAGTGTGAATGTGATTTACAGGGAGATGAAATATCGACAAGTTTTTATGAAAAGGGCCAGGAAGAGTCCAACTCCACGACCACTCTGTGAAGGAAAGGATCCCAAGAATCCCTGTATTTCACACAGATGAAGACCTGTAGTGGGTTGACCTTGTCTGGGTGCCAGGTGGCCAGAACTTTATATAAAAGCCAAGAAAAAAGGAGGAGGAAGTGAAATATTTCTAATGAAGAGCTTTGTCTTCTGAAACATGCTCTATGTCCTGGGAAGAGACTGGACATTCTCCATCTGCTGATGGGAAGCAGATAATAGATATCTCATTTTCCTTTGGACCACACACAGCCTTGGCTTTTGCTTTATAAAACAGCCTTCCCCTTGACCCAAAAGGATTTTTCCATCCTCTTTTCTCCTTTTCTGTTCTGCTGAGGAGGGGAGTGATTGAGTGTCTTGGTGGGCACCTGGTATCCAGCAGTGTCAACCAACCATTTGGCTTTTCCTTTGGTTTAATTTGCCCTGGGCTAAACCACAACCCCATCCATCTTTGCCCTTGCACTGAGAAGTTTGGTCCCTGATTAAGGAAGGTCTGACTCACACTACCTGTTATTTGATAGTCAAAGGAAAAAATCCTTCTAAGGTGTGAGTTACAGAACATATTNTATATATATATATATATATATATGGAAAACTGTAGGAAATATATATGGAAAATACCAATATTATTAATGGTATCCTTTAATAATAATAGTGTTGTTTTGGGGGTTTCTTTTCTTTTTTTTAAGGTTTTTTGGTTTGGGTTTTTTGGTTTTTTT
>VWZN01020594.1:132241-142473 GCA_013396955.1 Regulus satrapa | reverse complement strand
TTTTTTTTTTTTCCTTCTACCCCCCAGGTTTTTAAATTTTTTTTTTTTTTTTTTTTTTTTTTTCCCCAGACAAAGGCTAAGTCCTGAGCTGGTAATGCATTTTACAAGACTTGTGTATGTAAGTCTGAGCTCAGCAAAGCTTGATTTACATTTTGTTTAAAAAAATAATAATAAAAAAAATCTTTCTGAAAAATCAGAGTATAAAATTAAAATAGAGTGCAGAGGAGTTATTGGAAGTGCACAAGGTCATAGTCTGTTAAATGGAAATATACCCATTGTTTTGAGGATTTTAGGTCTGAAGCCTACTGAAATTAATCAAAGGGTTTCAAGTTATATATTGGTTTTGCTTCAGGAAAAAAAAAAAAAAGGAAAAAAAATCTTTATAAATAGGCTATTGGTTTTTCCTTCACCTAGCAGCTGACACACATGAAAGGCTGCATTTCTTGTCATCTAATTACAGCACATCAGGGATAATGAAACATTTTTGAGAGCTGATCCATAATTCTGCTCATGCCTTATGAAGCTGTTTCATAAAAGACAGAAATAATCCCCTCTTAAAATAAAAGAGAAATGACAATGTCTGAGAGGCATTAAAAAAAAGGCCAGTGGGGCTGGATAATTGAGGACTTTTGGACAAATGATGGACATTATTCCTAAAGCACAAAGAAGACTTTTGTTAGAAATAAAAGTTGTTTCAGTGTCTATTAAAGTGACTAGAGGATTTGAGCTTTACTTCACCTCTAGAGGACAGCCCTATATCTGAAGGTCTGCATCAGTGTTTCTTTTCAACTCTGCAGCTCTTGATGGCAAAGGTTTCACCTGTTCCTGGCTTGTCAGCAGGGAACGGACTTGGAGAGGCTCGGAGCACGAATCAAAGCGTGGCCAGAGGATGGGACAAGGGATAGCCCAGGGCACTGCTGCATTGCCACCAGCTCTGCCTTTGTTCCTGTCACCCAGGAGGGAGCTGTGTGCAGGAGAAGCTGAATGGGACATGGACAGTGCTGCAGAGGACGTGTAGAGTGAAGGAGCCCTTCTCCAATTAATGAATTAATTAATCTTTGGACGTAGCCCTGCACTCTACTAATAAAATCAGCATAGTCGCAGTACTTCTAGAAATGAGAATTGGAAAGAAAGCAAACCAGGGGGTTTTTGTCTGTACTTAAATAGCTGCCTTCCCTCTCAGTGAGGTGCCTGAAATCTGTTTTAATTTCAGGTTTGTTCATATTAACCACTAAGGAGGTTCAATCAGATTTTCACAGTGGTGCCAGCGCTTAAGTGAAAAGTGGGAACTGCCAGAATGCTCCTCTTGCTGTTTGTTCCTAATGGGGAGTGAGGAAGCACCATCTGCTTTCTACTATTTTCAGGCACTGCCTGAGAGTGAAAAGGCTGTGTCAGCACACAGACCTTGAAGCCTAAGGGAGGAGGGTGCTGGAGCTCTGCCTAGGGGCTGCTTCCTGAAAAATCAGGGTCTTCTGCATCAACAAGTGGAGCACGTGGAGACATAAAATTGTCTGTCACAGTATTGGACCTCCTTCAAAACATGCTCAGCTTGGCCACTAAGTGCTGTCTGTGACAAGCCAGGAAAAGCACATTTCTCCTGGGGTGGGGGATTGACGCCAAATGTATTTTGTGGTGTAGATTTCCTGAAGAAACTTTTTCGAATGCTCTGTATTCATATTCATATCACCTGTACTATTTCATTCCCTAGGCTTTCAGGCAGGGTGATTGTGCTCAAAATGTTCTTTGAGTGGAGTCTAAAGACTGTGCCAGGAACCTGGCCCAAAGGGGAGCAAAGACAGTCACAGCAATTTAGCACATCCATCCTGGATTTCAGTGCTTGGATGCTTTCCTTGGAATCTTTGACAACACAGGCATTGCTCATTCTCTGTAATTTTTCTTGCTAGTTATTCATATGACAAATTTCCACCTAAAACAAGATTTTTTGTGCTGCTCCTTAAGCTCATGATTTTCATCTCTGATATGTCTCCTTGCTGTTCCAATATCCATTAACCTTTCTTGAGGGCATCTGTGGTGACTCTCCAGTCCCACACCAAACTGATTGCGCCTCTGAAAATCCATCTTCAGGAACTGCCCTTAGTGTGGCAAAATATTTAGTGAAGCAGGTAATTACTGACTGCTCCAAAGCTGATCCCTTTGGAAAATTATTCCATTTGCTAGTGCTGCTTTTATAATACACCCAGTTTCAATCAAACTTTTCGTTAGTTCATCCACTGCCTGCAGTTCTCCCAACAACAGCTGCTCCCAAAGTGGCTCAGTGAGAATCTGACCTTGTCGTTTTTCCTGACAGGAGATCTCACCTGTGAGATTTTCCTCAATCCAATCAGGATTCTTTGAAGCCACACATGGTGCCTTTGCCATTGGTGCAGCTCTAGGGACCTGATGGTGCAATTAATAATTCTTTTTCCTAATAATCCCTCTCCAAATAATATGAATGTGTATTTCCCACTACTGACACCTCTCCCACCTCCCCCCAATAATCACATTTCCATGCCTCTAGTCCTGATCGTCTCTGAGCTCCACATCATCCTTGCTCCATAGTATTACACATTTTCTTATCTGTTCCCATGTAGATGCTTCTGAAGATGTCATGGCAGAAAGGAAGTCACCAAAATTAGAAAGAAGACATGGAAAATACAAGCAGAGTTATGGCAGTTCCACTATTTAGGAGTTCAATTCAGATGTTCTAAACAGTTTCAGAGTAACAGGCAGAGACCAGGATGGAAACAGATGCTTCTCTAGGGTTTTCAAAACCACTTAAATGGGATTTAAACACTTATGCTCTTTTTCTGAATCACATGTTAGTTTCACTTGAGAACAGCTTCGGACCTTGGGATGGGTGGATTGAATACTTAGGAAACTCCTCTGTTAGAAGATCAGAACTGAAGAAATTCTTCCCTGTGAGGGTGGTGAGGCCCTGGCACAGGGTGCCCAGAGAAGCTGAGGCTGTGCCATCCCTGGCAGTGTCCAAGGCCAGGCTGGATGGGACTTGGAGCAGCCTGGGACAGTGGGAGGTGTCCCTGCCCATGGCAGGGGGTTGGAACTGGGTGATGTTTCGGTGCTTTCCTACTCAAACCATTCTCTGACTCTCTCAATCTATAACTTCACTCATCTCAGGGTTAGTCATTTGTTGGAGCCCTGGGCACAGAGAATTTCAGGCTTTCTGTGCTGCCAGGCACTGACCCCCCAGGAGAACACTGCACTGACCTGAGACCGTGGAGAAGGCTTCAAAATTGAGTGATGGCTCTGGGATTGTGGGAGTGGAGTTTGGGTAGAGGTGTGTGAGATCACAGGGTGGGAAACTTAGACTTTAAGGTTTGGGATATAGTGATAGATATAAAGCAGGATGGAGGTTTTAGGGCATAGGCTTGTCCTTCTGCACCTTCTTCTCCTTGGGTTTGGGGGATATTGTGGGAGTGGGTGGAAAAGTCCACAATGCACGCCACAGGTGATTGTTTATGGGGTTAAAGGGAAAAAAAAAAGTATGTGGCACTAATTAATTGGGCAGTTTAGTCTTAAAAAGCCTCGTAGACAGAAACCTTGGGCTCCATTTTTAGTCTGTTAGCCTGGTGTGCTGAAGAACCCACTTTCTGTGAGACTGTAATATAGATAAGAAATAATAAACTTCTGCGTCCAAACAAGAAATTCTGGCTCTCCCTCATTAATCCCGACCCGCAATGAAGCTGTGCCAGCAAAGTGGAGCTACTACAGTCATTTAGTCTAGCCTCATGACTAAATTCAAACCCTTTCACCACCAGTGAAGGCACAGATTTCCCTTTAGATATTCATTCTTCTATGGCCTGACTCTAAAAATATCTGTCCCTCCCTCGGATTTCAAAGGGAGTTTACATGACTCCCTACATGGCTTGAGTTCCAGTAGCTCAAATGAGGTGGGTTGAATCCTATTTTCCATACCAGTTCTGTGTTTGCTTTCAGCCATGGAAAACTGGCCTTAGAGGTCAGATTTTATCTTCCAGTCTTTGTGGTGTGACTTGAGTAAGTATTTCGGCAAACCCAGCAGATTTGCCATCAAGCACATTAACACCCAGGTTGTGTTTAACATTTTTTTGATTTCACACAAATGCTAAAGGTAATGCAGGTCATGTTTAAAATGGGAAATATTAGAGCTTATATTCCTTAACCACAGAGTCACAGTAATCTAATCATTTATATTGAAAAGACCTTCAAGATCATCAATACACAAATCTTAGAATTTTCTGCAGAAAGATATGACAAAGGTATTACTGTCCATACAGTGATGTTTGCTGATATGATTTTTTTCTGCTAATGTACGGAGATGGGAGCTCTGTCACCAAGTGAAAATGAGTTTTTAATGTGGAACTGCATTACTGCCTAAGGCTTAGTTATGTTCAATTACTGATATAATGGAGAAGTTTCAGTGATTCACTCACTGATTTCACACAGCCCTCGTACAACTAAGGAGAGGTTTGGCCACTGATTTCACAGTCCAGTCTAGGAGATGCTGGAAATTTCTTTTCTTCTCGTGAGATTCTGCTTTGACTTTCTCATTACTCATCCCTTTAGCATCAAGATGCCTTGACAGGCAGTCAGGCTGACAGATAAAGTAGAGGTGGTAAGGAAAACAATTTTTTTTTGCAAGGTACGTCCTCAGCAAAACTCAGTAATTTCTTCAGACTAAGAAAGAAAACTTATGAAAGGCTGACAACAGAAGTTCTCCCTCAAATCACTGAAAAACAAAAATAAAGATAACCAAGACACTCCTTTTAAAGGGAAAAGAACCCAAATCAACAAAAAACCAAAAAATTATGCAACTTAAATCGATAAAGATATGTCTCTAAGTGATTGTTCTGGACACTTTTACTTCAATTTCTAAGCCCCCTATACCTGATAATAATTTTATTTATGACTTTAATATCATTTTTCCTACTATAAAGATGGAAATCTAGAAGGAAAAAAGAGCCAAGCCCTGACCAAGGTTATAAAGGAAGACTTGTGTAGTCTTTGGCACAAGAAGTGGCAAAATAGAGAATTTAACAAGGTCCCTTGACTTCTAGGCTAAGTACATATTTTTTTTAAAAAATCCAACAACAGAAACATGTCAAAAAATAAGAAACAATCATAACTTACTCCCCTTGTTTTTTGTTTTTTTGTTTTTTGTTTTTTTCTGTTTGTTTTGTTTGTTTTGTTGTTTTTGTTTTGTTGCTTTTGTTTTTTTTTTATTTTTAAATTTTATTAGAACCTAAGATGTGATAAATATTTTTCACCAAAGGCTGAAGAAAAAGCCCCAAAGTCTGATTTTGCACACCTTCAGAGCAGAGCAGCACGAAGTGAACAGCATTTGGAGAGGCAGCACTCAGATGCAGCCACTCAGAAGTTGTGTGCCGTGTTTTCCCTCGCTCCTCAAACACTCAGGCACGTTTTCTGGTGACAGCTTTATGCAAGTGACAGCTTCTCTGTCAGCAACATGCTGCTTCATGCAGGCAATTTGGCAAGCAGAAAGCCCCTTTTACCAGAAACAGGGTGTGAGATGAAGTAATTTCTCTATAAAGATATCTTATTCTAAAGGGGACTCTGGCCAGTGAAAACAGCTTCCCTAATAAATATTTTAGAGCTGCTATTTTTGTTGTTGTTGCTGTTGTTGTTTTGGTTTGGTTTTTTTTTGGGATTTTTTTGTTTTGGTTTGTTTTGGTCTTGTTTTGTTTTGTTTTTGTTTTGGGGTTTGGGTTTTTGTTTGTTTGTTTGTTTGTTTTTTGGGGTTTTTTGGTTTGGTTTTTTGGTGGTTTTTTTTGTTTGCTTGGGTTTTTTTGTTTGCTTTTTTTGTTTGTTGGTTTGGTTTTTTTTTTTGGGGGGGGGGGTTTGTTGTTTTTCCCAGCTGTGCTGTTCAAATCCTGCCTTCTATGCATGCACACCACACAGATAAATTATCGCAGATCCTCCTTCTGTGCCTTTGCTTTGTCTTGCACCATTTTGGATCTGCTCCATGCTTTGACACTGAGATTTCGGTTTAAAGGCAAGATTTGTGTCAGGGGAGATACATCTGACCTACACAGAGGGAGGCAGGGTGGCAGAATGTAGGGATGACTCCAGAGGGTGCTGCTCATGCCTCTGGATGAGAACAGGTGGAGGTGTCACAGGCACGATGTTGGGAATTCGTTGTAAATAAATTATCAGTCTGAACTGACTTTCAGCAGGGTGGAGCAAATCTAGGAAATGAGCATTGCAAAAAAAAAAAAAATCATTTAAACAAATGAGAATCCTTTTTTCTGTGATTTGTACTGGGGCTGCTGTGGGAGACAGAGCTCTGCTCTTGCTCTGAAATGTGGGAGGGGGATCAGAGAGAAGCACAGCTGGTTAATGCAGGAGGATTCTCACACTGGGGGCTTCCTTGCACAGGTCGGGTCATTCTCCTCATGGAAAACCAAAAGTGACTGCAAGCCAAACATCTTTTTTTAGGTAGGGTGATGGGCAGAGTGAGACAAGCTCAGTATGCTGTGCTGCAGGATACTGAAATAATCCCTGCTTGAGGCCTTTGCTGTACTTATTGCCAAACCCAGACACTCTCATCCAAAGGGGTTCATGGTACTGGTGGGCCAATATTTACCAAAAAACGTGTCTTAAAAGGAGATCTTTTTTTTTCATGTTTCAATATAAAGATTAGAATTCACTGTTGCCTCTAGTCCTCTTGTTATATACTTGCAATTAATGGGTTGTCATTCAAATTGTGTATGAAATTCTATTTTTAGATTATCCTCTTTCTGTTTATTTTTTAGAATAAGGATCTCTGTCCAATGTTTTAGCTCTATTTGGTAGTTTTTAATTTTAATTCAATCCAGAATAATTTGTCTTTATAATCTGACTGCTGCGTATAAGCAGACAGCTATTTAAACACACAAACTATCCATGAAGATTCAGAAGCACAGATCTGTTACATATAAAAATGTCGACAAAATCCATCTGTGTAGACATAAAGAAAGGCAGATTAAAAACCAAACTGTAAATTTATTTCTATTTCTTTTTGAATTTATTCAATTCAAAGCTTGGAAACAAAGCTGGCATAGAAGACATCAAATATACTGAGATATGTCTAGCACAAGTCAACGTAAATTGTACTGTCAGTGCTGTCTCCTGCTTACACCACCAATTTGGGAGCAACTTTTAGCTTTGATTCAAATGTCTGCTCATTTTGAAAATTACAAGTGAATAGGAAAACATTTGCACTGACATGGGGACATTCGTTTCTTAGAACCCACCGCTACAAAAGCACCGGGTGGTCAAAATTATGAAAAATTGTATTCCATTTTCCCTGGAAGAAATGTAGCTGAGACTGCCCAATTTCTTTTTATGCACTGCCACATTTATTACTATAGTAACAACATACAGCTCTCTAATTTGCTTGATTGCAGGCTGGGGATCAGAGAGAAAGGCAGATTGGTGAAATTTTCAGTAAGATATGAATCTTTCTACTTAAAAATTTGTCCAAGAAGGAACATTCAGTTCTCTGCTGTTGCTATACAAAAATGAAGCCATTTTATTTTTTGTCCTCAGGAAGAGCTGATGAAAGAAAAGAAACAAATTACTTTTGCTTTCTTTTAGCTTTCATTCCTTTTAGTTTTGTCGCTTTGAGTACAGAACTTTACAAAAAACTTAGTCATTCAGTATTTCCTGATTTTCACAGGAGTCACTTCTTCCACTTGATACCTTCCCTCCACTGTTCTGTTGTTTAAAATATTATTTTGAATTGCTTAATTTTATTTTGTTTATTTTTGTTTTGGTTTGGTTTTTGTTTTGTTTTGGTTTGGTTTTTTTGTTTGTTTGTTTGTTTTTGGGGTTTTTTTGCCATAATATCAGTAGCTCTAAAATTCCAGATTCTGTTTAAATTTGCTTTCCCTTCAAACTCCACGTACAAAGAATCAGGAATCCTCTCATTGCTGTCTATCACTGTACAATGACTTGGGGTTAAGAAAAATGGATTTACTGAGTTTTTGCCCCAGCTTTGTTCTATTTTTGATCTTACAGACAACAATCACCATTTGTATATTTATCCTCCTGTGCTTTCTAAAGTGCTGAGAGATCAGGCTTGTGCTGGTAGATTGGAACACCCTGAATTTGTATTTTCCAAGAAGGCAGCAATGGCGAATTTTCCTCCTGTAGTTACAGACTCCCAGAGGAATGCCTGGAGCAGGATTTCCCCCTCTTTTTTCCTCTAGATATTTAAAAGCCTCCAGCAGAGCTGCAGGAGAAGCACCCACAAGTTCTTGACTTTGACATTTACAAACAACCTGGTTGAAATACAGCCACTTCCACCCTCACTTCAAAGCAGAGTGCCTTTTTTCCCCCTCTTTGTTTTGCCCTCAAATCTGTTCTGGTGAATCTATACTATTCACAATCCATAAAATCAGAGAGCCATTTTCGACCTTATTTTTCACTCGAGTCTGAAATGCTGTTATCCTGGGAATGTAAGGCAGGAAATGAATTCTGTTTTGCTTGAGAAGAAAGTATTTTTGATAGGAAAAAAAAAAAAAAAAAAAAAGCCAGCTCACTTGCCTGGAGGTGTTATTATGTCTACCAAAACCAAAAGTGCTCTTAAGTTACCCTTAAAGCAGCATAATATGCACACAGCAAAAAATATAAAGCAGAAGCTCTGCAAGTTACTCTCCAGTGTAATTCATTCTCAGGATGCAGCTCATCCAAAGTCATTATACACTTGGTAATAGAATGCTCCAAACCAAACACAGGATATGTTTTCTACAGCCTATTATGGCTGACATCAAAAGAGTCAGGAAAGCAGAGATTTCATACAATTTGAATAAACCAATTTAAATGCACTACATCTGCCCAATGATCAAAACAACGTGTGGGACTGATAAGGCTTTTTTTATTTTTTTAGTTTTCGTTTTCATGTTTTCAAGGGCAATTTATGTTACAAATTCCATCCTAATGGCCAGAGTTTGTACTTTTTGAAGGGATTCATGAGAAATTCAAGTGAAAAACAAGGAGAGGAATGCCAACATCTATATGAAAGTGCATGCTGAGGAATGTATAAACTGAAACTCCATCAATCAAATTGTCAACAACCTCTGTAAAACTCCTATGGATGAAAAGGCATTATGTCATGGAGGAGAGGATCAAAAGTCTAAAGTACAGGATCCAAAAAATCAGGGAATTATGAAATGGTTTGGATTGGAAAGGATTTTTAAAATCATCCAGTGCCAACCCCTGCCATGGGCAGGGACATTTCCCACTGTCCCAGGTTGTTCCAAGCCCTGGCCTTGGGCACTGCCAGGGGTCCAGGGGCAGCCACAGCTGCTCTGGGAACCTCTGCCAGGGCCTGCCCACTCTCCTGGGGAAGAATTCCTCCCTAAACTCTAAACCAATTTTCTCTTCTTCAGTTTGAAGCCATTCTTGTGTCCTGTCCTTCCATCACTTGTCCCCAGTCCCCCTCAAGCTCTCCTGGAGGCTTTTTAGGGCCTGCAAGGGCTCTGAGTTCTCCCTGGAGCCTTCTCTTCTCCAGGTGAGCACCCTCAGCTCTCCCAGCCTGGCTCCAAAGCAAAGTTCTCCAGCCCTCAAAGCATCTTTATCCACATCCTTCCCATCCTGTGCTGAACCTGTCACCACCCTAGGTTGTGCCACAAGTTTATCATGCACCAAAACCCATCCTAAAGGCCCACAGGATGACCCCAGTGATGTGGATAAGGCCCAAAATACTCAGGAGATAAGGAGATGGGGTGGAATCAAGGGAGTTTTTTTGAAAAGGAAGGAAAATCAGTTCCCTAGTTTGCAAGATCTCTACTTTTAACCAATTTTGTGTTGGGATTTTTGTTTGTTTGATTCTTTTGGGGTGTGTTTTTGTTTTAAGACCCATTAAAGAAGCCATATCCATTAAAAAAGGTGAAACAACACCACTTTGCATATGCTGAGGCACAGTGGAAATGTGCAGCTTAATGGATGAATGGATGCTCTGGGGAGGGTTGTACCCTCCTTAACTCATAACAGGACAGAGAAGAAGAGTTCAGCATGCACTGGATGTGTCCTAATTTAATCCTTTAAAAGGTAGAAGTCTAATCTTGAGACAGCTACTGCCTTTGACATCCATGGAATCATAGAAATTCATCAGATGAGCAAGCTCTGGAGGAAACTGCTTCCAGTGATGGGAGAGAGCAGGTGAACGTTGATGTCTTTGAGGGAGTTTAATGTCTGCTCCATACCTCTTAAAAAAAAAAAAATAAAAAAAA
>VWZN01020594.1:120267-132213 GCA_013396955.1 Regulus satrapa | reverse complement strand
AAAAAAAAAAAAAAAAAGTTCCTCCACCAGAATTTCATACACTCTCCTAAATTAATGGATGTCTAATAGTTTTGGACCTGAAGGCAGGACCCAAGGTGAAGCAAAAGCTCAGGAAAAAAATGCTCCTTCAGATGAATTTTGGAAGATGTTCCAGGAGCACAGCCATCCACTTTTCCCACTAATTACATTAAATATGAACTGGGTTTGGCACAGAAACAAGTTAATAAGTGTGAACCACTCAGAAGAGATGCTCCTCTAATTTTAATCAGTTTCACATGGGTAACTGTTAATTTCTTAGTAAAGTGAATAATCCTGTTGGAGAAACACAAATATGTGAGAGTAAACAAGCAGACTCCAACCTTCAGCTGAGAGGGAAGGGGAAGGACTTTTGGAGCATGAAGTACAGTGAGTGAAAAATAAGCCATATGCCGGTTATTACCCCTTGATAGTAGCTTTGGATACCAAGCAGCATTACTCTGTCTGTTTGTGCAATGTGAGAAGTGGAATTAAGATTTCAGGAGCACAGTTTAATACTCAGGGGAGGCTAATACATATGCATAAGTTAGCAGCATTAGTTTTAATAAGGAAATTCATTAGATTACCTAGAAGCATTTTTTTTTTTCTTTTAATCCAAGTGGTACTCTGTTACAAATAATATAGTGCTGGTTGATAAGCCCTAAATTATCCAACCTACTTTGTTATTTAACTGGTTTCTTCAGTGTTTTTCTGAAATGGGAGGTTATTAATAAATCTGATTTTTCTTGGTTTTCTCTTCAATGAGATCCTTAAAATACTTATATATTAATATTTAATTAATTTCTGGGGAATGACAAACCCTTATCTAGACAGCACTACCTCTTTTCTGCCAAGAGATTGAAGATTGCTATGCTAATTTACTTAAGGTAAAAATTATGAATATTTCAGTACGTCACTGAAGACAAAACTAGATCTAAAAAAGGGCAGAACTTGCAGTCTCCAAAGCTCTATGTTTAAAGAATTGCCCATAGATAAAGTCTCTTTTGTAGTGTTAATTTAATCAGAATTTAGAGGTATTTATGTGCCTGGAGAGGAGCTCAGGCACCCAACTACTTTATGGAGGTCTAGACTGCAACACCTAAATTTACAGTTCCAGAGCCTTTAGATAGAGGGCCTGCACTGCACCCCTAAAAATAAACACCAAAACTTCAGTCCCTCTTTTTCCAAGAAGATATTTTCTCTTAGCCTCATTGGAAGGTCTTAAAATTTTAGAGTTTGGACACTTCAGTCTCAGCTTGTAATGGATAAAGAAACTGGACTGGGGGATTTCCCCTAAAACTTTAATACATTCTATGACCACTGAGGGATAATAATTTAAATTACCCATCGAAGAAACGGTCAAACCTACACTTGGCTGTTGTAGTTGTTAAAACAAAGAAACAAAAACAAACAACAGCAACAACAACAACAAAAAAAAAACAAACAAAAAACCCCAAACAAACAAAAAACACCAGCCCCAAAAAGCCACCACAACTCTGTGGCTTTTAAAATCACGCAGCATTTCCCCCTCCAGTTTTCGTCTGTGGAGATTGCTCGAAGCCAGCCAGCAGAACATTTTAATGTGCAGTCAGAAGTGTGAGGTCTCTCTTTTTCCCAGGAAATAGGCCAATGAACGTGGAGAAGCTTGCTGGTGGCAGACTGAGAAGGAGCAGGAATGTATCAAGGTCTTTAATTGAGCTCCTTCTTTCTGAAAATGTAATAGCTCTCTGGCAGGGGTTGCTGGGCTGCTCTGAAGAGCTGTCTGACGGTAACCACGAGGCCATATTAATTTTCCTGACACCTGAAAGCATCAGCCCATCACGTGATGGCTTCATACTCATTAAAACCACCCTTGATAAGCCGCAGGGCCGCGTAACGAAGAAGAAATAGACTGGGTGAAATTACTGTTCCTAATTTGTAGGACAGATGTCTAAATTATCACTGTCTGTAATTCCCTGGAAGGAGGATGTAACAAGGGGTGGGTCAACCTCTTCTCCCAGGCAGCCAGTGACAGGAAGAGGGGACCTGGGGTCAAGCTGTGACAGGGGACGTTCAGGCTGGGCAACGGAAATTATTTCTTCACCAAAAGGGTTGTTAAATATTGGAATGAGCTTCCCAGGGAGGTTTGGAGTCCCCGTCCCTGGAGTTGGCCAAGGAAGGCCTGGCTGTGGCACTCAGTGCTCTGGGCTGGGGACAAGGCTGGGCACAGCTGGGACTTTGATGCTCTTTGGAGGCTTTTTCAACCTCGGTGATTCTGTGAAATTCCATTCCAAGATCCTTCTTGAAGCTTTTTGTTTGTCCTGACTGCAGTGTTTTGCAGTCAAGAGTTTGATATTGCCTTTTAGCCAAGAAGTGGTGGCTGACCTTGTACAAGATGCTTTGTCCAGTGTGGTGTGAAGTGGAGCTCCCTTTAAATATATATGATAATATATAATAATTAAAATGATATAATATATATAATATACATATAATAAACATGTATATTATATATATAACTATAAGGTATAATTTTATATATTTTATTTATAATTGAATATAATTATTAACATTATTACAAATATAATATATATTATTAATGCATAATAATGTCAGCCTTTTTCTGATATCTGACTTAAACCTCCACAGATATCACGTGAAAAAAGTGGGGTTTTTTTTGTTTTGTTTTGGGGTTTTTTGGGGTTTTTTTTTTTTTGGTTTTTTGTTTGTTTGTTTGTTTGTTTTTAAAGGCCAGTTTTGCTTCCTGCATAGTTAACTGGGGAAAAGAGTTGGTCACACAATCCACTGATTCTGTTGACTGAATCTCCACTGTCAGAGGGAGTCAAAGGTGCCCGGTCAAATATAAATATCAAAATTATAAATATCTACCCTTCGCATATAAAACCCATATTCCACATTGAAAATCTGGTTCCCAAATGGCCAATCTTGGGGCAAGCAGCAGGCAGCAACCACCATGGTCCTTCCCACTGCCAGAAACAGTTCCTTAAGTGGCTGCACTCCCAGCAGTCAGCTTCCATGAGCAGATAAATGCTTCCTTCGGGACATGCCCACAGCCATGTACATTTGGATGGCACAGAGCAGCCGAGCGTGTAATTCATATTTATGTGCTGTCAGGATTTAAAAACCAATCATTTTGCCCAATCCACTGAAAAGACATCCTTGAAGAATTTTTTTTTTTTTTTTTTTTTTCTTCCTTTTTATGCAGTAACTAGTGGTGATGATGAGGTCTGAAATTTGTCTCAGCCAAGGAGAACTAAACCCATGTAAACCTCTCCTTACCACTAGGCCGAAGTCTGGTGGGTTCTGTAATTCTCCTGGCAATATTTTGTTAGTTTTATTTTTTTTTGTTATTCATGCTAATTACCAGCTACCCATGCTCAAGAAAGGAACAGGATTTGTGGTTACTTGATGCACCCAGGAGACAGGGAGCTGCATGTTCACCATGCTCTGATGAATGCATACATTACACATATTAATTGGAAGTGGGACTGAAACCTTGCTCCCTTTCCTCCAGTAAGTAACTGGCCTCTGGGGCTCAAAATCACATTTACTAATCTCTCTCTCTCTCTCAGTGGTCCAATTCATGCTGAATTATTTCATGCAAAGTGGAGCAGCTTAAGGAGAGAGTGAAAACATCTGCTTCCCACACACCAGACAAGTCCTCAGGAGCTGGGAGCAAAGGCTGGAGGATGCTGTGCACACACAGAGGGCTCATCTTTGGGATGATGTCAGGGTTTTTCACCATCGAGGGGGAGGTTCTGCTGAGCAGCCCCCACATAAAAGGTGGGCAGCATTTCCTCCATGGAAGAAAGGATTCCTCTCTTTTTTGGGACTTTCTTTTGTTTTGTTTTGTTTTGTGTTTGATTTTTTATATAAACAGAAGATTAAGTTGTTTAATTCCAGGAGCATACATAACTGTGAATTCCCCACAAAGAGAAGGCAGATCCTTACAGTTCAGCACAAAACACCAGCAATCCTCCAGAACAGTACAATTCAAGGGACAACAACCCTGCTTTAGAGTCACTTTTTGCCCAAACAGCATCTTCCTATGGGCAGGACTGGCTCTTTCAGTTCTCTCCTCCTGCAGTTCCAGCTGGGATAGCTCTGGACTGTGCTCAGCAGCCTGAGGGCACCTGAGGGCACTGCCACAAGTGGCACTGGGGCACTTTATCCACCATCCCACAGGTGGCACGGAGTGATTGATTAACTCTCACTCCAGAAGTGGGTGGCGAGTGGCAGGGCTGAACCTGTTTCCTGAATCTTAATGTAAGATTTTATCTACTGGACTGTGCTTTCTCTGAAGGTTTAAATTCTGGAAATGTTGACACCCAGATGCCTTTCAGTTACGTTTTAATGTCTCAGAATTCAGTCATGTGCATATTGCCTGGGTCAGATTCTGATTTGTGGTATCAAAGACAATTATTTTTCATGTTTTGGTTCCTGGGTAGGTAATTTATAATGTGAAGTGTAACTTGGCTGTTCTATTTGATGTACTGATGGCTCCTTTCCTACTTTGACTAGAAAAGATTATTATTTTTCTAAAACATTTTTCATGCAATAAAATTGAATTAGTAGCTCCTTTTCTCCCCCTTCTTTTTTCTTTTTCTTTTTCTTTTTCTTTTTCTTTTTCTTTTTCTTTTTCTTTTTCTTTTTCTTTTTCTTTTTCTTTTTCTTTTTCTTTTTCTTTTTCTTTTTCTTTTTCTTTTTCTTTTTCTTTTTCTTTTTCTTTTTCTTTTTCTTTTTCTTTTTTCTTTTTTCTTTTTTCTTTTTTCTTTTTCTTTTTTAATTTTATCTTTGTTTTAACACATCATACAAGGGACTTCTCATTCTGGTTACTGAAGCTTGAAAGAGAAGAGCAATATCTCCAACAAGGCTCGAGCCATCTGTGAAAATAAAAAAATAGCTGAGCAGGACTATTTGGACTAAAAACCCAGTCCATTTGCACTATTAATTTTAGTCTGTGTGGGAGCGTTCAGTCCTCAAAAACTAAGGCCACTCTATACCTAACAAAATAGTATGATTATTGTTATAAATCTGAATAAACCAACTTGCTCTGGATCCAGTCAGACCAACTGAATTACAGACTTTAAGGTACCAAAATCCTAAATCAGGAGCAGGGAGAAAAAATATAACCAGCATGTTCCATCCCACCTCTGAGGGAAAATGAGTGAGGGTCTTGCTAATAGATCCCTTGAGTAAATTAGAGAGAAAGAAAACTGAGTTTAAAGGCAGGTTTATTTTTTAAAAAATAAATAAAATTTGCAGTGCAAATGAGGTATTTGGATGTTACGGTGCCTTTCTGTAAAAATATAACAAATATTATTTATGCAAGAGGAAGGAAGGAAGGAAGGAAGGAAGGAAGGAAGGAAGGAAGGAAGGAAGGAAGGAAGGAAGGAAATAGAGCAGATGAAAGATATCTCTACCGATGGATCTAGTGACAAGGCTTGAACCTTATTCTGCAGTTTAAAATACACAAATTTAGCTGTGTGAACACAGGTATCTACATATGTGCAAAGCATCTGAGTGCTCATGATGCTCAGGGAGCTCTGATCAGTGCTGAGGAGTTGAGAGGGCTGTTTTAGGCACCAGGTGGAGGATGGAACACCAGGATGCACCTTTAGTGCCTCCCTCAGCAGGCTGAGTTTGGCTTTCTGTCATCCTTGAGCCACCGGTGAGTCACAGAGTAGGTGACTCAGATCTGGGCTTCTCCAGCGCCACTTGGCACCTGAGTTCTCACAACTGCATCAGGAGTGGGGTCTGGACACAGAGTGCCCTGTGCATAAACAAGATGCTGTTTAGAGAGAGGGATCAGAAACGCAGCCTGTCTGCTTTCACGTGGGAAAATATTTGCAGAGCGTTTGCCTCTTTGGGGTTGAACAGTTTCCTCCTCCAGCAGAACACGGAGAAAAGGTCACTCTGATTTTGAGATAATGGCTGCTACTATCTACAAGAGGGACAGGATGTGAGCTCTGAAGGTCTTGCCTTGTGTATTCCAGACCATGAATTTCAGAGAATACATTATTCTGAGATTTTCTTACAGGGAGGCCTACAAGATGTTTCTTCTCTAATGAGCAGCAGAGGAAGGTTAAATAAGAGGTTAAAAAGTCACAGAATAGCAGAATGGTTTGGGTGGAAGGGACCTTAACATCCATCCAGCTCCAACCCCCTGCTATGGGCAGGGACACATTCCACTGTCCCAGGGTGTTCCCAACCCCATCCAGCCTGGCCTTGGGCACTTCCAGGGATCCAGGGGCAGCCACAGCTTCTCTGGGCATCTGTACCAGGGCCTGCCCACCCTCCCAGGGAACAATTCCTTCCCAATATCCCATCCCTCTGGCACTGGGAGCCATTCCCTGTGTCCTGTCCCTCCATGCCCTGTCCCCAGTCCCTCTCCAGCTCTCCTGGAGCCCCTTCAGGTCCTGCCAGGGGCTCTAAGCTCTCCCTGGAGCCTTCTCCTCTCCAGGTGAGCACCCCCAGCTCTCCCAGCCTGGCTCCAGAGCAGAGGGGCTCCAGCCCCCAAAACATTATATTAGATAAATGTTTGCCTCAAATATTTGAGACAAATAATATTCTTAAAGAACATTTACCTTACTGCCCCAGTCACTTTCTGGTTTTCACTTTCTGGTTTTGACAGCTGCTTTTAAAATCTAACACCAGCTTTTAATTCTCATCTCTCTTCCTCCCGCCTTACTTTTTACTCTGGAGTAGCAACCAATCGTAGTGCCAGGGATTCACAACTCCTTATTGTTCTGTATCACAACAGGGGGATTCTCTGGAAATTGGATTTGATTCTTGACTCTGACACTGAACTGCGGCATGGTTTTGGGTAAATCCCCTTCCGATTTCCTCTTGGTTGGTTGAAAATTATCATTAAATTTAATTTGTTTCATGTCTGTATTTCTGTTTCTAGTCTTCAGTGAAGTTAATTTATGCAAGGTAGGCAGGTTGCCTGTCAAAGCCTAAACCAGTTATCCTTTATAATAAAAATTACCTTCCTAGGTGCCTATTTTTCCCCAGTGACTCTAAAATATGGAAGACTTGCATAGACTGAGAGATGTAACTTTTAAATATTTATAATTAGGTGAGGTGAATTTCATGTTTTATAAGTAAGGCCTCAGGCAAAAACACTTTCAATATGTTGCTTATTTAAGTGGCTTAAATTGAAAGCTCTTGTGATAAAATTAATTGTGATCAATTAACATATCAATCTGAATCCTTCTCTAAAACTTGGGGAAGCATAAGCTCTTGTGGTTTGGATTTGACAGCAAAAAAGAGAAAGAAAAAGAAAACCAAAATAGAGTTGTGAAAGTTTTGGGGTTTGTCATCTTTATTTTCTGTCATTTATGTGGTCAATTAACAAAGAAGAGCATAACACAAATATCTTTATTTGGTTTTTTTGCTTTTGGATTTCAGCTGGGGCAGACTGTAGGAATACATAAAATAATTTTTTAGACAAGCAGAGTCTCCCTTGGAGAAGGAATATTGGCAACCTCTGGAGAACTTCCCAGCTGCTTTCTGATGATCTTTTGGTTTTGTGCTTGGCTGCAAGGAAAATCTAGAGAGCGTGTCTGTCAGGACACAGCTTTCATTGAGAGGAAATTGAAGGAAATCAGGACACGGGCTGCCCAGAGAGCTTCCAACCAGCCAGCTGAGCTCCTTGTTAGTGATACATGACTCAAAATGCACAATGATAATTTCAGAGGTTCGTTACAGCTTCAAATTTCATGTTTATATGAGCTCCAAAACTCATGTTATTTTTCCTCTGTTAGCCCCTTCAATCATTTAACAGCACAGAACAAATAAATTGGCTCTTTTCAGGCTACTTGGAAGATGCTTGAGAAGGAAATGCTTGATTTCCTGGAGCAGCATGTGCTATGGGTAAACAGGCATGGCAACAGCTCCTTTCTGCCATGAATTAATGGCAGGGGGAAGAGCTTTGCTGGCATTCCAGGCTAGGAACAGACACTGAGCTTTTCTCCCCTGTGTTTTCCACAAAAGACATTCTGCAAGGCCTTAGGTCTGGAGTGGCAGGGGAAAGGTGGCAGGAAGAGTCCCTTCTGAGCAAAACTCCATCTACTTGATTAATGTGTGGAGAGATGATTTATGCAATATATTAACAGACACAGCTGTTCGCCATGGTATTTTTAGTGGCTGTGTCTGCAGTTAATTCCTGACCACAATTAAAATCAAGCACCCATCTTTAATATATAAAATCTTCTGGAGGTGGAGATAGAGAGAGCACCTCTCCCATGCTGGTTTCCTGTTGTGCTTCCTTGGTTCAGCTGTCCCTGACTCAGCTCTTCTGAATGAGAATTGCTTTCATTTTCATCCAACTTTCCCTCTGCAGGGAGGAAATAATTCTGGGCTGTTCCACCAGGGAAAGTAAACTGCTGATGTTCAAGTGGTTTGGGCAGCTCTGTGTTTGCTACCAGCTGACAACGAGTCCTGCAGAGCAGTGACTGTCGGATGATGGGCAGATATTGCTGCCTGGAAGAGATGAGCACGTAGGAAAACAGTCAGACAAGCCAGCAGATGAATAGATCTGCTGCTCCGTGATTGTTTCTGCTGCCAAGATTACAAGTGTAAGAGACTGACTGATTGATTATCTTCCTCCTCAATACTTAATGGTTATAATAATAGCTGGGGTCAATCTGCCAGCAGTTGCTCATGAAAAGTAATTAATCTGGTTCATACCCTCACCCAGGGGAGGATGAATTATGGATGTATCTTCCTCTGGTTGTCCTTTGCAGAATTTCCTGGCTTCTAAAGCACTCACACTCCAGATACAGAGGGAGGGTTTCTTTATTGAGAGAAACAGAAACTTAAAATCTCTGAAGGCTCAGAAGGAAAATGTCAATCATCTAAAGGTGAAAGCAATAAACTTGGAGTCAACTCTTCCTCTCTGCATTCACATTCTCTGGTGCCCAGAAGGAATTGAGTTCTCTCTATGTGCCACTCTCCTGCACTACAAACTGCTCATGTGGATGAACATGATGGATGCAAATTATCTTTTTGAAAAACCTATTGTTTTGGGAAGACAAATGAAACTGGATTCATTGCATCCAAAAGCAAAGTGTCTTTTGAAGTGGATTTGTCAGAGAGTTGGGCTAGATTGGCATTGTAGGTGCAGCTATTCTATTCTATTCTATTCTATTCTATTCTATTCTATTCTATTCTATTCTATTCTATTCTATTCTATTCTATTCTATTCTATTCTATTCTATTCTATTCTATTCTATTCATTTGTAGGTAGTCAGGGGAGACACAGAGACTCTTTGAAATGTCGGTTGATTCTCCCTCAAGATGTGGCCAACAGAGACTGGATGAAGCAGCAGTGGGAAGTTCTGGATTCTATCTCACTGGATTTTATTTTAATGACAATGGAGATGTTCTGCACAGCCAGCTGAGATCTGATTCATAACTTTAGGCCAGCTAATAGAAGGCAAGAGAAATTCACCTGTTTACTTGTTTTGTCTGCACTAATTTATTTCCAACACTCACTGAGACTTCCTTTATGTCTCTGAAGCCCTCCTGAACATATCCTGCCATCATCTCCCACAGCCTCCCCTGAGGCAATGTCTAAAAGTTACAGTGATGTCTAAATTGGGGGTTCAAAGCTTGCTCCAGCAATTAGCCTTGTAGGTTTAATTGTCATGCAGTCAGATTTATGCATCATCTGTTATACACCTTTAAAAAATATTTCCCTCCACCTAAGCAAGAAATATGTACAAAGTCTCTCTTCTGCCTTTCAGCAGCTGAGAGGACTAAGCACTACAGAGATGCTCTGTGGGGCCATGAGCTTTTTATTAATTCCCCTGAAATTTGCATACCTAACTAAACAGTTATCCTTCATCATCTGGGCACTGCCACCAGTTCTTAGGATTATGTCTGGTTCCCTTTCCAAAGCTGTGTTTTAACTTTAAAAGAAATCGTTCATAAAATAAGATGATGATGCTTCAACTTTTGCTGTTACAGTTCTTTCAGGTTTTGCTTTTCTTGAGACCCTGAAATGCTTGAAGTCTCTGTGGTTTAATTTCCATTCTCTTGAGACACTTCAGAAAAAGACCAGAACCAAATTGCTAACCTCCAGACAGGCATCAAAAATAAAATAAACTTTTTCTCACCCAATTACACCGAAACCCTTTTTCCATGGTGAGAGCTGTGCCACTGGGTGAGTGCTGAGATCAGTATTTGTGGGCCCCACTCACCTGGGTTAGTAGAGGGGTTTGGGAAAGCTGAAAAAGGCAAGTTTTAGAAACAGCAGAACTGCAATTAGAGTTAATCATCAGCCCTAAGATCTGTCAGCAGAAAAGTTATACGAGATGTAGAAAGCAAGGACAAATAAAACAGTTGTCCATGTATTAAAGTTTGGCTAGAATAACTCCTAAGANCTCTTGAGACACTTCAGAAAAAGACCAGAACCAAATTGCTAACCTCCAGACAGGCATCAAAAATAAAATAAACTTTTTCTCACCCAGTTACACCGAAACCCTTTTTCCATGGTGAGAGCTGTGCCACTGGGTGAGTGCTGAGATAAGTATTTGTGGGCCCCACTCACTTGGGTTAGTAGAGGGTTTTGGGAAAGCTGAAAAAAGCAAGTTTTAGAAACAGCAGAACTGCAATTAGAGTTAATCATCAGCCCTAAGATCTGTCAGCAGAAAAGTTATACGAGATGTAGAAAGCAAGGACAAATAAAACAGTGGTCCATGTATTAAAGTTTGGCTAGAATAACTCCTAAGACTGCAGAAAAGTATATCTAGCAAGATATTAAGACGTTCTAAGCTTAATAATGGAGCTCTGTGCGTTGTATTTTAAGGCTTACAAGCAGGTATTGTGTTCAAAATCAGCAAGCATTGTTTCAACCAAATGTACGTGAACTTATAGTGGTTGGGTAAAACTGCTGTCAATATGTTTTTGTTTTTTGCAATTGGTCAAAAAACTTTTAATGTGCATTGTAACACTGAGTTCTGCAGAGGATGTGAGCTGCTGGCATCCTCTCATTGTCCCAACCGTGCAGTGAAACTGATGCTGAAATAAACAGCTCAAGATGTTCTGCAGCAGCCCCATCCCCTTTGTGAATCTGTGCTTAAACCCACGGCCAGCATTGCCTCACCACCAAAACCTCGTGTGCAAACCCAAAACAATTTCATATAAAAATTGATACAGCTCGTACAGGAAATATACAGGGAAAGAATGTGTGGAAAAGCTTGCTCTAAGGCAATTTTTATTTAGAGAACTAAAGAAAGCAGACTGATTTATTATTCTTATTCTTATTATTATTCTTCTTCCTATTATTACTATTATTATTATTGGGATTTTTGTGTTTTTAGGGTTGGAGTTAATGAGTGAGAGATTTGTAATTTCTGTTTGGATTTAGATGCTTATTAGTTTTTATTTATATTCTAGTCTCACAGAATGTGAGTTTTTAGTAGAGAACAAGAGCAAGAAAGCTGGTTTTGGTTTTTGTTTTTTGCCTTTTTTTAGTTTATTTGGGTTCTTTTAGGGTTGGGATTAATGAGTGAGAGATTTGTAATTTCTGTTTGGATTTAAATGCTTATTAGTTTTCATTTATATTACAGTCTCACAGAATGTGAGGGTTTTTTTAGTATACAAGTTAATAAACTAGAGTTTAAGGGGTTTTTTAATAAGGTTTTTTTTTTAAGTGTAAATTAATTTATTATTAAATGTTACTTAAATTGTTTGTAGTTTTAACTTAAGACCTAATTACCTGTGGTCTGCATTGTGGACTTCTTTATTTAATTACACAATATTACTTAAGAAGAAGGTGAAGAAGGACAAACTTATGCCTTAAACCTTCTATTTTGTTTTATATGTATTCCTTTATCTTTAATTTAAAAACTGCAAGTTTTCTACTTTGTGAATGAATATACTTCTATTTAAATTACACACCTATAATCCCAGTCCCATCACTCA
>VWZN01020594.1:81879-101274 GCA_013396955.1 Regulus satrapa | reverse complement strand
TTTTTTTTTTTTTTTTTTTTTCTGCAATACCTGTAGTCATGAGGACAAAGACTAAAACAGAAAAACTGGTAAGAAGGAACAGAAAGATCTGTGGTAATTCTACCTGAAAAGATCCAATGCAGAGCTCCAGGTAAAGCCGAACCCCCAGGCTGGTGTATTCTGGGAGGAAGTTGAAGACAATGTAATGGGTTCCAAATAATGGAATTAGAAGCAGAGTTGACCTTGAGAGGCGTCTAGCAGAGAAGGTGAGAAGAAATAAGGCAATATTTCTTTTCTGGGTAAAAACTAATGAGCAGGTGAACAGAAGTGAAAAAAAAAAAAAACAAAAAACAAACAAACAAAAAAAAACCCAAACTAGTAAGTGTGAACTTATATATAAAATATATAGAAACAAATATTCTAGGTTACTTTAAAGTTCTCATACAGAGAAAGGCAGCTATAGAGGGTAATTTTCCTGTCCTAAAGAAGAGAATTAATTATGATTCAATTAATTTTGTTGTGTCTCCATTGATTTAAATTGGAAGGCAGACATCTGAGCTGAGCTGAATACATCCCATTGGCCAACATTAGGTGACTTGAGTCTCAACCTTTGACTAATTTCCTTTGGAATGGAATAAGGTTGGGAATTCTAAAATTTAATACCAGTTAAACTGAACCTGTCTGTGATACTGAGCAAGTACTTATCTGTTTATAAAAGACTATATTTATTATTATTATTAAAATTATTTCTTTTAAAAATTATTCTGTACATTACCTGTACTGAGAAGAATTATTGAAGTTGATTTGTCTAGGGTCTAGTTTTTTCAGCAGAATTCTGATGATGTTGATAAATAGGACAAAATTCACCTGTTCACAATATTTGAGGGGTGGGAGGGAAGAAAAAGAAAAGGTTAACTTCTAATGTAAAACTCTGTAGTGAAAATCTGGTGGGTTTTTTGTTTGGTTGGTTTGGGGGGGTTTTTTTGTTTGTTTGTTTTGGGGTTTGTTTGTTTGTTTGTTTTTTGTTTTTTGTTGTTGTTCGTTTGGTTGGTTGGTTTGGGGGTTGGTTTTTTGGTTGTTTTTTGGGATTTAAAAAAAATTTAGTTACAATGTAATTTGTGTAGTTTCAATGGGAGGTCGTTAAGGCTCTTCCTGTTGGCAGCACCCGAGTATTTAAATAAGTTGCAGTCCTGCTTGAAGGAATGGCTGAAGATGAAAACTTGAGAATTTCACTTTGTTCAGCAAAATATTTGTGTCAATAGTTTGTGTGACTCTTTTGCCTTTTCTAGCTCAAGTCAGTTGGATTTTCTGAGATGGATATTGCATTAAATTCTGGCTGATCTCTCTGGGCATTATTAGTAGAATTTTTCTGCCTAAATACTTCTACAATAAGATATTTCTGTCAGAGTTGGTCACCCTGTTCTGCCTTTGCAGGCAGTGGAGAACCAGCCAGGATAGTTAATAAAGCTTCAGGTGGAATTGGGGGTAGGTCACCTCCTCCCAAGGTAGATATTTGTTTTTAATCAGATGAATCACTTGCCAGAAGTGCATATTTCCCTTTGTTGGCTCTGGAGGAGCCTCTGAGGAGCACTAGCTCAGCTCCAGAGCAGTTAGTGTCAATCCTAACTTGCAAATCAAATCTTCCACAATTGCCATTTGGCACAGCTTTATGCAAAATCTGCAAGGCTGCTCAGTTTTCCACCATAAGAGGGATCTCCTTGTGCTTTTTTTTTTTTTTTTTTTTTTTTTTTTTTTTTTTTTCTCNTTTTTTTTTGAGTGTCTGCACACACCAGCTCTTCCTCAGGTGAGGCTGAATGTTTGATTTTACCTAAGAATCTCCTCCCTTAAGCAGAGTCCAACCTCCTTCTATCCATTAGTGCTGCTCTATGTACATTCCAGCAGAAGAAATAACAGAGGCAGAAGGACATGAAAAATGTTATTGGAACACTTTAAGCTCTAACTTGAGATTCTTCACTCATGTTGTTTGAGTGTATCTTTAGGTCCCTTCCAACCCAAAGTATCCTGTGATTCCACAGCCCTCATTTGCATGCCTCTGTCCTCCAATTAAAGTTTTTTATAGCTGATATTAGGGCCTTCCATTAACGGCTCTCTCAAACACTGCTTGAGCTTAATGACTTGTGAGAGTAATCATCTCTGATAATCATTTAAAGCCCATCAGTTTATTCAATAAATGCCAGGCTCAGGAGCTGTTATCAGTTGTCAGCTCTAAACAGAAAACTATTTCCCTTGAAAGTTTTGTATTAAAAATTTATGGGTGAATCTGGGCTCCTTTTCTAAAATTTTGTTTTCAAACATTATAAGGAGGGTTTAGTCCGCTCATTTGCAATTGATTTCAACTAAAGTGGGAAAGTTTCAATTTGTTTGAAAATCTTTTTGGTTTGTATTGGACACAGGCAGTTAGGATCAGAAATTTACCATTCCACTTCCTACAACTCAGCAAACAGCAACCCAATTTTAATAGAAAAGCCCTTTTTTTTTCTTCTAAGTAATATCATCAGAAGTACCTACCCCAACAGAAATTATAATTGGTCCTTTGATTAGCCACCAGTAAGGAGAGCCTTGATTAATATCCCAGCATCTGTGAACATGATAGCAAGTTTAGAAAAAGAGGTGTATGCAATCACTGCAATCAATTACAAATATAACCCAAGAATTTAGAATAATGTGGGGAACAATGACTTACGCTGTGTCTTCAAAGTAGAATTTTGTCAATATCCATATAAGGGTGAAAAGGGTTGGAAAACCTGTCAGACATTTTAAAATAAGGTATAATTAATCCAAGCCTTATCCACTGAAATTCTGCTGCAATGATCACTTATTGTTGAGAGCTGGAATTAGCTTTTGGTGTCAGTTCCTGTAACAGAAATTGTTTTAAACACAGTCCTTAAAACACAAGAAGTGATTCTGTGTGATGAGTTGTCAGGACTACCTTAACCTTTGGTGGTAACAGGCATGGATTTCCCTCCCTGAACCAATCAAAAAGTTTCTCTGGCCAAGCACATTCACCTGCCAGAGAGGAGTTCTGTGCTTTTTCCTTCCCACAGCAATTCTCTGTGGGCACCCCCTTGGTTTCAGATTTCTACATCTGAGCAATTCCATTTATTCCAAACAAGAAAGTCAGAGGGAAAATGTTGCTCTTTCATTGCCAGTCCTGTTATTTCCTGGAAAGAGCTGCTTCATTCATATGTTACTTCAGTGCAAAAGATGGGCTGTAGAAATACCACTAATAAAAAAAAAAAAAATCCTGCTTAGGAAAAAACAATTCCCTTTCCCAACCTGGGTAATTATTCTGCACAAGCAGGAGCAAGGCACGCTGAACTCTGGGGTTTGTGATAACTCCTTAGAGGCAGCCGTGTTTTCAGTGGGGTGAAGAAGGTTAAGGCTGGATGTCTCCCTGTGCATTCTCAAATATTCTTGATTTTCCACCCCTTTCACAGGAGCTTTATTGCTATATTAAAAAAAAAACAAACAAAAACAAATAAAAACAAAACAAACAAACAAAAACCAAAACAAAAACAAAACAAAAACCAAAACAAAATCAAAACAAAACCAACCAAACAAACAAAAAAACCTTGATTGCTTCTCACTAGCATGCACATAAAAATAAAATGGAAATAACATCCGGCTTAGGTACTTTAGTTAGATCAATTGGATTCCACATTCAGTGCTTTTGTTGGGAGTGGATCATGGAATCATAGAATTACAAAATCATGGAATCATAAAATCAGAGAGTCATAGAATCATGGAATCATAGAGTCATAGAATTTTAGAGTCGTGGAATCATAGTTTCATAGAATCATGGAATCATAATTTTATAGAATCATAGAATCATAGTTTCATAGAGGCATAGTCATAGAAGGCACCTCAAAAATCACCTGTTTCCAACCCACAGAGACACCTTCCACTGTCCCAGGTGTCTCAGACCCACATCCAACCTGGCCTTGAACACTCCCAGGCATGGGGAGTCCAAAGCCTCCCTCGGCAACTTGTGACAGAGTCTGACCCCTCTCACAGTACAGAATTTCCATGTCCCATTCCTTGAGAAAAATCCTTCTCCAGCTTTCTTGTACCCCACTGAAAGTTGCTGTGTGGTCTCTCTGAAGCCTTATCTTCTCCAGGCTGCACAGCCTTGTTTAACACCTTGCCTTTTACTAATTTCCTGTAAAATCCATACCTACCCCAGCCAAAGAGAACCAGCCACCAAAAATATCTTCTTCCATGAGAAAGGGATGAGAGCAGCAGGCAGTTTAGGTAGAGAGCCTCCACCAGCAGCCACATGAAATTGGTCATCATGAAGTAGTGACAGAAAACCACGGAGATCTTGCATTGGGTCTGGGGAACAGGAAAGTCACAGTTTAGGCTTGGAGACACCACTCCTTGATTTGGCCATGGAGTAGGCATCTGTAATATTGGCTGAGTTCTACCAAGAAAAAGATCTCACTACTAACCGATGTTTAAACTGAGAGCTTCAAATGTAAAATGGATTTCTGAGTAACAAGGCTTTGGCCATCATAGCACCTTGGAATCTCCACTGCATTTTGCTGTCTCTGTGTTAGGAATATAACTTGGGCTCCCAAGCAGGTGAGTTCTCTCACAAATGCCCTGCCTTGAGTGAACATTCAGCATCAAATGCTCCTTGAATAAAAGTTCGAGGACCCTTTTTTTTCTCCTTGTGCTCAGCTCTAAAACTCTGTGTGGCTGTGAGCAATGCAACACCATCCCATAAACCTCTGCCTGACAACCACTGCCACATTGCCAAGACCTGGGGCTGGATGAACCCTAAGTTCCTCACCTGGTACCTTGAGTGCTTTGTGGTTTACAGATCTGAGCTTCCAAGCAGAACAGGAAACCCAACATTTCCAGAAGAATAAGCTTTAAATATTGTTCTTTGATGTACTCAGAGATCTTCAATTTTAGTTTTCAGATTATTGGAACACAACAGTTTGATGACACTACTTTGTTGCTATGTGAAAGTTCAAATTTCATTTAGAGTACTGCAACATCACAAATTGATGCTTAGGAATATAGGAGGGGATAATGAGCATATTTGTAAAAGTAAAATACACTGAATAAATGAATTATATTGTTTTCATTACCAGGTTAGAAGGGGAAAAAAAAAAAGCCCAATAAGTAGTAAAAAAGAGGCATAAAAAGTGAAACCATAAATAAGATGATACAGAAAAACAAATGGTACAGAAAAACATCAAATACCACAATATCCTGCTTTTCGTGTGCTTACTGTAGAGAAGCTGCAGTGATCAATGCCTTCCTCCTGGAAAAGGACAGCATCCTTAATGAAAATGGCAATAGCCTTTAAGATGAATGTAAAAAAGAGCTGCACGTGGATATAATTCCTGGGACAACGAAGCCTCCTGGAAGAAAAGAAGTCCCTCTCAGGAAATTGACTTGTGCCAGCAGTAATTAAAATAAACAACAATCCCTTGTTTTATCACAGGTATTTCCAGGCATGTTTAGGAAGAACATTTTGATCCACTGATCTGAGAGAGGCAGAAAACTTCCTCATGTGAAGCAAATCAGCCACAGTCTACATTCTTAATCTCTTTCCTTGTTAACTGGAATTATAGGGGTTTTTTTCCTTACTTTGCCAAAGTTATTTTGATGACTTAAGTAAAATCACAGAAGAGCTTTAAAGCAAATGCATCTGCTTTAAATTGAATTTACACAACTACCTTAAACTCCCAGTAACTAAAGAAAAAATTTTACTGTTATTCAGTACAGATTTTTTAGGGTATTATACAGCTTCAACTTCATGTTTTCACTTGGAGATGAGGGCTTGGGTTAATAATCAAAAAGTTACACTAAAAGCTGAATTCTATCAAGACCAAATAATCCGAGGGTCACCTAATCTGAAAGTTCACCTGGAGTGTGCAGAATTTTATTGCTGACCCCAAATGTCAACCCCATTGTTAATTATGACTTTTTCCTCCCTATTACTACGTCTCCTGATGTCCATTGTTTCTTTCTTTCCCCTCATTTGGGCTGGTTTGTTTTCCTGAGGTCAGAGTGGATGTCAATAAACATATCTGGTGGCTTACAGACATGAACTAGGAACAAGCAGAGGTCAAGAAACTTTCCCTAGAGAACCCTGATTCTCACAGCATAATAATAAAACTCCTGCATTTTTCCCTTTTTTTTTTTTTTTTAATTTATTGTCTCACAGAAATACTAGAAATAAAAAAGATTAATAAAATAAATCCCACGTGGTGACAAACATTAAATCTACATTAAATGACAAAATACTTCAAATGCTCTAAATTAGACCTGAAAACATCTAATTGATGGATTATTCAGCAAAGAAAGAATTCCTAACAAATGTGACCAAATTCTGAGACAAACTTTTAAACATATCTTTAGTGGTAAATTTTTCAATAGTAATCTACACAGTGCCATAGGAACATTCATTCAGAATCAAGTATTTTGTGTATATTCTGATTAAAAATTCCCTGGAGCCATAACAGGCAGGCACATATAGTATTTTTTTTAAAATCTTCATTCCAGCCTTAATCAAGGAAATTTTTCTGTTGCTTCTTCAGTATCAAAGTGAGTTGCTGAGTTTTGCCAAGAGACAGCCAGGATTTATTTCCCAGACCTGAATCTTTTTTTTTTTCCTGCCTCTCTCTGATGCCTTTTAATTTTCAGCTTCAGTTTCATGTTATTTAACCAACATGGCTGGATTTTAAAAAATATTTATTCACCTGAATTTCTATTTATATTATTTTGTTGTATCTAATCTTGTCTTCTACAGCCTAAGAAATGAAAAAATTGTGAAAAGAATTGAGGTTAGTGACACCTTTACCTGAATGCAATAAGAACTGTCACGGCAATGATGAGGGAGGTGATGGACACACTGTATCCCACTGTGTAGATGATCTTTATAGTAGAAAAGTAGGACTGCTATAAAAGAAGAGAATGTTTTGTCACACAAGTTGCTGTTTAACGACAGCTTTTCTACTGATTCTGTCAGTTTTGCTTTGTTTGCTGTTTCCATTCTGTTGATATCCCTGACTGCCTTCCCTCCCCCCTTTCAAATCCCAAAATTCCACTGAAATCACTCATTGTGTTTCTTTTTAGTCCCATTCCATAGCTGCATGCATACAGCCCAATCTGATGCTGAAACATGTATAGATCAGGGCAGTTTGAAGCTCATTCATAAAAACATAAAAACCCACACGAGACTTTCCAAAAGACATTGTTAAAAATCTAATGCAATTTTTATAAATGCAGTATTTTACACCATGTTTCTCCCCAGCAGCAGCAGGACAATGCTGCTGGCAGCATGATGAACACACTTTCCAACTCTCTGATTCCTTGTTTTTATTTTTGCCACCTATTCCTCCTTTCAATTTTTATTGTGTTGTGATAGGGTTTTTTTCTTTTTTTTTTTTTTCCTAGGGTTGTTTTTTCCTGTTTTTCTTGCTGCCAAACTCAGCTGAGCAACTGCTGCTCAGTTGGAATGCCAGTCAAAATCCATTTCAATTTAAGTGGCTCCTCTATCAGACACGATCCCTGAGTTAAGATAAGTTGACTTTGATTACCACAGATGAGAGCAGAAAACAGAATAAATAAGCTTTAGGCTGCCAGTTAAACTCCAGTCTAACCTGGCCTGTCTGCTGGCCCCCATTTCAATGCTTTTATAACCTAAAATCTGCACAGCTCTGCACTGCATTCCTGCAGTTCACTTGGAGAAGGGGAGATGTTCATTTTGAGCCTTAAGTGGAACTTCAGGCATTATAAGGCTGACATAGAGAAGGGTTTATTTAATTTATTACATAATGTATTTAAATAATATAATAATTTTATAATTATTTTAACTATAAAAATAATTAAATTTATTTTTATACATTAAATAAATTTAATTTCTTATTTAATTTATTTTTAAGTGCTTAAAAACTAGCTGCCTAAATGTGAGTTTGTAGTAGAATGAGAAGAACCTGGCCATGGGGCTGATCTATTCAATTATTAATACAATCCTGTTTTCCCTCATCCTTTTTCTTTTATAGTTAATGAAGGAAAGTACTCTCAGAAAGCAATTCAAGTGTTTAGAAAATGAGACTTTATTGGTTTCTGTGGCCAACAAAAAGGATCTATCACTACACCTGCCTTAGAAAGACCAGGTCACAGAATCATAAATCCTTGACTGGTTTGGATTGGAAGGGACTTTAAATATAATCTACTCTAACTCCTGGACTAGTAGAGTGAAACCTTTTGTGGAAAGGGCTTTGCATCCCTGTGTGCAGATTTATGATTGATTATCCACAGTCTAGTCCAATGGGCTGAACTGTTTTTACTGGTCAGAGCACAGTGGGTGCACTGTGAATTTGCCTTCCAGTTCATTTTAATGCATAAGACGTGAGATTATCCTTTCTGAGAGCATCCTTCAGTGTGGATGCACTAAGCCAAGAGATATCCCTGGAAAATTCCCACCTGATCCTGACCAAAACCCTAAAGCAGATCCGTGGTGCAGAAATTAACTCTGACTTTCACCAGGTTTGGTTTTTTGTTTTGGTTTGGGTTTTGGGTGGGTTTGTTTTGTTTTGTTTTGTTTGGTTTGGTTTTGGTTGTTTTTTTGGTTTTTCTTGGGGTTTTTTTTGAGATTGATGAAGTTAAATGAGGTGGAAGAAAGGAATAATTTTTTTCTTGGTGGATTTTTTTGGGTTTTTGTTTTGTTTTGCTTTGTTTTGTTTTGTTTTGAATCTAGTGGATGAACTGTGAGTTGTATACGATTACCCAAATCCCTGACTATGCACAGTTCCAGCCAGAGCTCACAGAAGCACCTCTGAACTCCAAAGCTTGCCAGGAAGTCTGGATGCACCACCCCATGAAAAACATCAAAACTGTGCTAAGCTGACCATAGCTGGCAAAAAATCAGATGTGTAAAACGAAAAACAATCAACTCCTTAAGTGGATAAACCTACAGCTGAGGAGTTTCCCCTAGGTAAAATAACAGAATCATCACAGAATGTGTTGAAAAGGGATCTTAAAGGGCATTCAGTCCCACCCCTGCCAAGGCAGGGACATTTTCCCTATCCCAGGCTGCTGGGCCCATTCACCTGGTCTTGGACACTTCCAGGGATCCAGGGGCAGCCACAGATTCTCTGGGCACCTGTGCAAAATCCCCCCCATGGTGATATGAATCATGTTTTTTTTAATCCTTTTTAATAAAGGGTCAAACACTGTGTTGTCCCTGTGCTTGTAACATCAAGATATCACTGACAGTGGAAATCTAGCTGAAGAAATATGGCAAATTCTGATCCGCATTACAGAGATTACAGAGATTTTGGGACTTTTTTTTCATTGTTGAATTATATATTTCATGCAGGACGAGACACCCAAAACCCCTCTTGTCCTTAGATATTGCTAAATTTGGAGCAGTGGTCTTTTAATAGCACATTTTCTGTACAGATTCTATGATACTACAAATGCATCATGCTGACTAATATTGCTGAAAGTCTTAATGCACATTTTATGGACATTTTGTGATATATCTTTGTCTGAATTTGCAGCTGGCTTTATTATTGTTACACTTGAATAATAAAACATTGTTAGTTATCTTACAAAATTGGTGATCTGAGTAAAAAATGGAATTATATCCCATACTTAGAAAGAAATTTAAGCTTCTTCTGAGTTTCCCTCTGCAGTGACCTCCAGGAAAAGAAAGGAATACTATAACAACAGCACACCACTCACATATATTTATGTAATTAAACTTACTTCTTCAAGAGGAATCTCATCTTCTACAGGGCAGGCCACGTGGTAGGGAGGGAATGGGTCAGACCAGCCCTTTTTTGTGCAGTTTCTTTTTATCATCCCAGCTGAAAAATAAGTAATTAATTTGCTCAAAAAAGGGCCAGATAACATGGAAAATAAAAAACCAGGAGAAGACCTCTGGCTGGCACAAAGTTGTACCAGGAGAAGGGGATCATTAGCATCTCACAGAGGTGACAATTTTCCTGTGCACATTCAGGTCATCAGACACAAAAGTTTGTGTTTTATTTATAGACAAACAATGGGAAGAAGGGAGAGAACAAAGCGAGCAGGGGCAGAGGTGGGAAGGACTAAGGAAGGAATGATATCAGGAATGTGGGAGAAGAGTTGGGGGAAGCACTGCCCCATCAGTTTCTGCTCTGCACAGCACTCACCCTTCCACCTTATCCCTGCTCATTCCCACATCCCCTGGGGCTAACTCTTCCCTGGCAGATCACAAACTGGGATAAACAGCCCCTTCCACAAAGGCAGCATGCTTCAAAAAAAAAAAAAAAAAAAAAAAAAAAAAAAAAAAAAAGCAAGATTTATGAGTCAGATGAAGGAGAAGTGGAGAATCCCAGGGCAGGAAATGAATCTGTGCAGATGAAAGGGATTTTCCTCATCCCTCGTTTATAACTAGCGTGTGTTTGATGTGGCAGGGGTTGGGCTTTGCAGTTTCTTTTTCTTGTGGAGCTGCCAAATCCAGGTCTTTCCTGGAAGGTGGTTTGCTGCTTGTGGGCTCACAGTTTGTTACTGGCCATGCTCACCCAAAGCAGACACAAAGGCATTTGTTTGCAGTTTTGCAACACATGTGCTGCTCCAAGGCCTAAATTCTGCTTTTGTATCTCCAACCTTGGTCTTAAGGAACAATCACATTTTTCATTCCTCTGCCTTTCATTTTGTCCCACATGAATCACAGCATAAATCTCAAGAAACCCCAGGCTTAAGTTCTGACCTAGACAGCCTCCAGATGAGCTTTGCAGGAAACCCAGGCAACAAACTGACCCCAAAGCACATGGAAACCAGTGGAATCACTCCTTGAATTTCAGTATATTTCAGATCCAAGACCTCATGAGAGACCATGGAAATCAAAGCCAGTTATGGATAATCCTTTAAATATGAGAAGAACTGCTAAGGTCCCTCAGACCCTCCTAAAATCTTTGCAGTATATCTCTGATACAACTGATGGGAGCATGAAATGCTCTGTCTTCACCCTCCCTTTCTAGAAATGCTCTTGCCAGACACACCACAGGAGTAAAAATGGCAGGACATCACCTGGCTCCTTCATGAAGGGAAATAGGATGTTTGGACATGGTAAGGCAAGAATCTCTCCAGCATCTGTCTCTGGCCAGCACAGCAATTTGTCCCAAGTTCTCTTGCAACCTCAGACAAAAGGTGAAATATATTTTTAAACATGGTAAAATTTGAACAAAATAAAACCCCAAACCTTTTTAAACTTTGTCACTCCACCCCTTCCATGTCTCATAAAAATAGTTTACCCACAGTTTATTATGAGAAATAAACACCCCCAGAGTGCTATTTAATCTGCTTTAGTTAGACCCCTGTGTTAGACTGAGGTGAGTTTTCAGAAAGAATGCAATAAATGCAGAGTGATGCTGGAATAAAGATCAGATCCCTGTATTTGTTCAGGGGTTGCCCTATTTTTAAAGATCAACATACCCTCCCAAACAAGCAAGCATGATGCCAAGGAATTGGACAAGGGCACAAGGATTCACTCTGATAAATTGACTGTCCATATTTTAATGTGAAGGACTGTGGAGAAAATGAAAAAAATGGGAAGGAATGGGAGTAGATAGAAGAAGAGCTGACAAGACAATGGTACATGGGACCATAAATAAATTAAATAAACTATTAAATAAACCATTAAATAAAACCCTCATGTGCTTTGACAGCCCAGCCATGTCCTGACTCTGGTCCCTTCCCTCTCCCTCCCTTCATCCCTCACCCATGGATGGATACCTGGTGATGTTACATTTCCATGCTCTTGTGGGGCCTCCAGACATTCAGCCTCCTTTTTCTTCAGCTCTACCATAAAATCACATTCTGGGTGGACATTTCCAGCAACCTACAGGGAGAAGAGTTTCGGGGGATCATTTAGAAGGGGTTGGATGGGTTCTCATCAGGCATTAAGTCCAGACCTACTTTTTCATCTAACAGGGCTGGCTAAAGGAGGACATAGAACAATGCTTAAGGTTTCTATCCAAATGCTGCCACTTGTTATTTACAGCTCTATAGTGAAAAGTTTATAAATCCCTCTGGCTACATTCACAATAAAAGATCTCATTGCTAGGGTCTGAGTTTGAGTGCAGGATTCATTTGCACCTTAGCTTTAGGTAGACCCTGTTAAAACTGGCCCCAGAAAGACACACTGCACTTGGTCAGCCTCATTTTCTTATCAGTGAAGGGCTCAGTGCAGCAGGAAATGCTGCAGGACCTGTGCACAGACAAACCCCTGCCAACATCCAAAGAAGCATCATCATGAAATCACAGACAATTACTGCAAAACTGAAAGAGCTCTTCAATCCAAAAAGAGTGAATCTGTTCTCTCCCTTCTGCCATCTGCCTTTCTTTACATGGGGTGGGAGGCAAAACTCCTTTATTGAGGAAAAAAAAAATAAAAATTGCACTCTGCACCAAAGAATTTGTTGGTTTAGTAAGATGGTGTAAAGAAAAAAAAAAGTGACTCCCAGGGTTTTAATAGCAGAAAACATTCAGTTGTTTCATCCCCATTTAGACTTACCTGGGAGCCACAGAAGGATCTGAAGGCATACAGAGAACTTTGGGCAGCAAAGGATAAAGTCTGCCCAGGCTGTTACACCCAGACTGCTGAGGATGCACCCACTGAGCAGGATTGCACAGGATTATTTCACACAAATTAAAAAAAAATGTGCCTTGTCCAGCCTTAAACACTGTCCCCAGTCCCAAAAGATCAGTTGTGATCAAAGACACTCTGCCTTTTATCTCTATACCCTGGCCACTGGTGCTGGTGTGCTATGCTTGTGTGAATGTAGACATAAAAACACGGAGACAAAACAGAAAATAAACCCAGGATGAGACTTGCATGGTGAGCAGGTGGCTGGCATATGGCTCAGTTTTCTTCCACCCAGAGAAGATTAATATTCAGGGAATTCAGAAAATAACTCTCTGGCTTTCAGTTCATTCAGAGGGCAGATTGTACCCTTTCCAATAAGCTGGAGTTTTCCCTCCATGCCAATGTCCATGTCTCATATTGGCCTGCAGAGTATTTGAACTGCATATTGACCAAAAATGTCAATTTCTGAGGCTCTCAGGCTGCTGGAGAGCACTGGATTAATTACATAGCATTTGTTTTTCTGGGGTTTAGGCCCTGGTAGTTAAAAATGTCATTATGTCCACATGTATGCCCTGCAAAATCATCTGCTTCCCATTTACTGCACTTTTAGGAGGATGTGGTTTTCCTGCCAAACTTGCAGCCATGGCTCAGCTTAAGGCAGCAGGAAAAAGCAGGACTCCTGAATGGAGTCTGGGGTGTGGGAGAGGAGGGTCCCTGTGGATGGATGGATGGATGGATGGATGGATGGATGGATGGATGGATGGATGGATGGATGGATGGATGGATGGATGGATGGAGTGGAGCACAGGCACTGCCCTGCCCCAGGAGGTGGAGACCTGACTTGTGGATGTCACCCAAATCACTAAAACAGGGGGTCAAGAGAGAACCTTAATTTCCCTCCACTCAGAAATGCAATGTCAGGTGGAATTACAGACCACTGGCATCTGTCTTGAAAACTTTTGCTGCTTTGATGCCTCTTTTCATGCCCACATGTATCCTTCCCCACTTATACTCACCCTGGAGAACGACAGCAGGAAAACTCCCTAACCATGGCATATGAGAGCTATTGCAAGAAGTAGCTTTATTAGTCAGTAGAAAAAACAGTCAAACCATTTACTGAAAATCTCTTTTACAACATTCTCTTGGTTCAGTGAACTGTGCCCAGAAAAACCTCGGTAGAAGGAAATGCACCCATTTGCAGTATTCTAAATTATTTCTCCTGGCAAAAAGCATTGCTGGATTTTGCCTGTCAAAACTCTCTTTGCTGTCTGAAATGTTCATGGCAAGAGCAAAGCTTGTTTGGCTCATTTACCAGTCCAGGAAAGTCCAGGAAAGCCGTTTATTCCCTTTTTACTTTCTAAGTCTCCAGATAGTGAGAACACTTTATTTAACACATGCATCTCAAATAAAAATATGAGTCTGATCAAGTACTAGGTGTTTAAATTGTGGTCTCTTCCTTCAAGAAGTGCCAACCTTATGAGGTGCTGTCACAATTTATTTCCAAGTCAGCACTAACCACTGCCTGAGCAGACACTGAGTGCCAGGTCTGATATGACAGAAACTCAGTTTAAATAAACGAAAAAAGATTTATTCCACTCCCAGGCTGGTTTAGGTATATGTTTTAGGTGTATTTATCACCCCAGAGCACTTTACCTCTAGCAGACCCCCAATTTAAGGAGATGAGAGTCAGTCTCTTAAGCATTCCAAACCTGTCCAGGAGCTGAGTTCATATTTTCCAGGAAAAGCATATGAAAAAATTACAGCAAAAATAAAAACAGAGGGCTGCTTTTCCACCATTTCATACTCAAATGAGGGCTGTTTACCTACCCTCTAATATGCAATACATGCTAGGAGATTTTCATTAGGCACTAACACATGGACTTGGTTTTGATCGGTATAAAATAATATACCAAGCAACCCAACTTTATAGAAGAAACTTCTGTTTCTCTTGGGTAAATGAGGCAGGTTCTTACAGAGACTTCAGTCATATTTTGAACCATTAGCACTGAATCCTGATATTATACTTAAGAACAATCCCACTTATCTACTCCTACTACAGGGCAGTGGGTTTGTCACACAGGTGATACAAAGGAATGTCTTGTTTCACATCACTAAAAATTCTGTTCAGTCATTTCACAGTGATTATTCTCCTCAATGAAATAAAAATAAAATTTAAAAAATTAAAAATTAAAAAAAAAAAGAAAAAAACAAGCTGCTGTGCCACCCCTCATGAAATGTCCCTTCAGGGAAGAGATTCCAAGAAAGAGGTAAGGATGTAGAGGAGGCATCACAAAAGGAAGATGCTGAAAATGTGATTATTCTCAAAAGCAAAGATAATATCCTTTCCCTGATTTGCACAAACCTTTCCTGATACTGGTGTCATCCTGGATCTTGGTTTGCCAATCTCTGGCCAAGGAGAGATATCACCAAGACTTCCAAGCTTTTTAATGGCTTTGGATCTTTCTAATTCTGACCTGAACATCCCTGCTGGTTCCACTCTTTTGTTACCTGCAGCATCTCAGCTGCTCACATGCCAAATAATATCAATGCTACCACCAAGGCAGATGAAACTGTAACAAAAACCCTGCATACTCTGAAATTAAAGAAAATTCTATCAGAACTCAGCTGCTCTGGTGTAACAGGCCTCCTCCAGTTTTTTTCTTCTTTGTCGCTGTCTTTCAAAGCCCACACACACAAAATAAGGGTTTCTGCCAATTATATGTTTCTCTTTACTGAGTATGTCATAAGAAAGCAGAGAAATAAACTGATATAAAGATCCTACAACATGGATCCCTTCTGCTGCTGTTCACACTTTTCATTGCATCTTGCCTTGTTTAACTGGAATCCAAAGCAAACATGGAGAAAAGAGACTGATAAGGAAAAGAAAAGCAAAAAACAAAACAAAAAGAACTGTATCTGACCATCTGCTCCCACAAGGAAATGAACAATTATTGAAACACAATGAAGTAAAAGCTTTTCTTTTTCCCCCCATGCAATTACTTACAAGCACTGTCAGACTTAAGGTGTGCAGAGCACAGTATAAAGAACAAGAGTTCATGTTCCAAAGCAAGAGCCAGACCTCAGTTCTTCAGCCTCTCTTAGCATCTTTCACCTGCTTTTGGGCTTCTCTTTCTCCTCTTGGTTACCGATTTGAAGCATTTATCTTTTTGCACAGAAGTGACGTAACAGGGATGTGAAGTGGGAGATAAATATTAACAATTCTCTAAGCTGTGCTTAAGCTTTGCAACTTTTTGACTTTGCTCAGAGACTGAACTGGATGAATTGAGTGATTGGTGCCAAGATTATGGGGATTCTCTACCCATCTGGCAAGAATAATTTCTTTATTTTAACACAGAATGGTTTAAGGGGTGATGGACAGATCTAAATGTCACTAATCCCATATTAAATCAACATGATTGGCGTAAGAGAAACACTCTCCTAACAAGTATTGTCAATTTTTTATAGTGAAATCTTTTTCTTAATCTGGGCATTTTTAAGGAGTGTAGTGACTTTAAATGCACTATAAAATGCAAAATCAAAGCCTGCTTTTGACAGGCATGTGAACACAAATTTTGCTGTGTACTTGTTTGAAATTGAGTTGAAGGCAAAATTCACAGAGGATCCTTCCCAGTCAAAGTCTAGAAATACAAACACTCAGCTCACTCACCTCATCCTGAGCTTCAAGGCAGGCCAGATGAATCCCACTCTAGAAATAGCCACTCTCTCTCAGAGCTAAAAGAAAATTGATTTCATTTGTCTATCAAGTTTGTACCATCTCAAAGGACTTCAAATTCCCCATCAACATTAGGCAAATGTCAACATTGCAAGATCAGAGACTCAGGATATGAAATCCCTTTCAAATATTGTTCTCTTCTCTTGTATTCTCATAACAGGCCATTCCTTAAAGTAATTTATAAACCCCAATTCCCACCTTCACAAATCCCACAACCCTGTTTCCACCTCTGGCACTGCTCTTTGCCCATCAACTCTGCTCGTCCTTCTTCAGTTATTTTAAATGTCTTCTGTCTGCTTCTCTACACAGATTGTGGGAATGCTGAGAGCCTGGAAAGAAGCCTCTCACCTCCCAGAGTCACCACAGCTATGAGGAACTGAAGTTGTACCTCCAGATGGGAATATCTGTAGGGTTGAAGCCTCCAGGGCTTGGTTGTAGGTTGGGTCTGGGAGGGAGCCGAGCATACCCAAGGCAAGAAAGTGTCTTTGGAGAGCTCAAGTGGGAAAGTTTTCCTTGCAGTGTGTGCTTAAGGATTAATTTCATTTTCCCCTGAAGCCTTATACCTTCCTTAATTATGCAGACTTTCAAAGGCTTGTCTAAAACAAAATTAGAGCTGTGTTCCTGTCAGTTTTAATCAGCTCATTGCAGATGATGAAGCTCTAGACTGGTAAAGGAACACTTGTAAATGTATTTATCATGGGCAAATCTCATACTTTTTCCTAAACTCATTTCAGAAGCTACAGAATCTCAGAGGTTTAACATGGAAAAATTACATCCCATTATATTAAATCTAATTTTTCAGCTGGTAAAGTTATGAATAAAAGCTGTTAAGAGAAATTAAACCTACAAAGTTTTAATGCACCATCACATATACCTTCAAAATAATGTTCGGTGACAATATTCAGTTCTTACCTGCATTTTGTTGATTACCTTGTATTCCCTTTCAGGGAGAGTGTAAATATTCAGGTTGTCCTGAATTCAAAGTATGTTCAGTAGTAAGACTACAATAGGGAGTTTTAACTGCCTTACAAATATTTAATATTTTTATAACCCTTGAAAAATCTTATAAAACCATCGTGACCAGTGCTGTCATCACAAGTCCATGCCAGAATCTGGATGCATTCTCTCTCCCCTCCTTACCAAAGACATTGCAGATTTAAGAGGAAAGTTTTTAGTGAGCATTCTTCAGGTTTCCTGCAATGTATCAGTGCTTTAAGGTTAATATCCTTAGGCTGCCCACCAATTGCCTCCTGATTATGCACAGTCATTTCAACCAGTGTTTGGAAAAGGATCATAAACAGACTCGTTTCAGAGGAACAACATCTCCCATCCCATGGGGACATGCTTTTTTTTTTTTTTTCATTCGTGCATTAGAAAAACAAATTGCTTCTGAGTAAGCTTCTGGTGTCCACATCAGAATTTTCCACTTCAGCCATCACATCAGAACCACTCTATGTGTTTATTCAGTGCTGTTGAAGTCATGCCTATAAAAACCACAGATGGCATTGCCTGCCACTTTTCATCCTAAGAGGGAGCACAGAAAAAGCCCAGTGTAAGATGTCTCAAAAGGTTTTCATTTTTCAGGCAGAATAAATGTAAGTATGGAGGGGTTTTGTGCTGAAATCTACCATACAGGAACTCTGATCGCCAGGGATCATTTCAGAAAACCTGGATTTTCTGCATTTTCAGCCTTATTCTGCCACTCTGCAGCACAGACATTCCATTAAAATGAGTTCCTTCCTACTGTCGCTGTTGTGTGCAAATTCCCAGCTGTTTGTGGTTAAGGAGAAAGACGCTTCTCAAAGAAAATAAAGAGCTTATGGGTCTTTTTTATTATGATGATTTCATTAAAATGGTGCTTTTTTTTTTTTTAACATTTAAACAAAAAAGTTTCTGCAATAACCAACAGAACTTCGAGCTGCTTAGTTTCACCATAAAAGCACATCTGAAGGACCAGTTTCCCACAGGCAAAAACTTCTCACTTCCTACCAGTCCCTGAATACCACCACCTCTGCAAGCCTGCTCCCACACTCCCCCTGAGCAGAGGCAGGCACGTAGTAGATCAGTAATTACTACATCTTCTCTCCACTCATCACTTCCACCATCAACACACTCCCTGTTCCAGAAGCTCCTCTGCCAAGTTTTCTAGTGGTGGCACTTTGCCTTCAGGATGGCAGAGCTGCAGAGGAGACACTGGATATGCAGTCAAAGGAGATGCTTTTCTCCCCGTGAGCTTTCTAAAGGGAAATGGCATTTTCACGACTCTCTCAAGGATTCTCTTGCGGCTTTTTGTGGAACAATTTCAGTTTTTGTTAAAAGTTTGCACTGTTTATAAAATATTCACTGATTTCACAACAACTTGTTGCCTCGTTCCAGCCCTGCCATCCCTGCTTCTGCACTCTTGTCCCTACACATAGAACGACATCCCAAAACTTATAGAAACCTCTTGGGTCTTTTTCTGCCACTTTTTCTCTCTCTACGAGACTCCTACATTATCACAGAATGCTTTGGCTTGGAAGCGACCTTAAAATCATCCAGTCCCAATCTTCCACAACACCAAGTTGCTCCAAGACCCATCTAGGTTGCACTCAAAATTTTCAGGAATGGGTTTTCCACAACTTCTCTGGGGAAACTCTTGTACTTGCAAAGACCTATGCACATAGATCAATCTGCACTTGAAGTGTTCAAGGCCAGGTGGGATGGGCCTCCCCAGTGGGAGGTGTCCCTGTCCATGGCAGGGGGTTGGAACTGGGCTTTAAGGTTCCTTTCAATCTAAGACAGTCCATGATTCATTAATTTGGTTTTCTTACAATGATGGAAAGATGGAGGAAACCTTAACATTCTAAATTATTAATTCACAATTTAGCTAAAAAAAAGCAAAAACAATTTGCTTCATTGACCTATAAACCCCATGGATCTTCCAAAGCTAAAACCAATTTGAGTTCAGTAGCTACAGCTTCTGAGATGACATTGCTGCAGCTCCATATTCCCCAAGAAAAATGCCCCAAAAAGGTATTAAAATTCAACACTGAAAAAAAAAAAAAAAAAAAAAAAAAAAAAAAAA
>VWZN01020594.1:58510-78461 GCA_013396955.1 Regulus satrapa | reverse complement strand
TTTTTTTATCCCTGTTTTTTTTTTTTCTTTTTTTTTTTCCTCTTTTTTTTTTTTTTTTTTTTTGCCTCCCTAAAGGAAAATTGCCTCCTGACACATTGAAAAGATCCTTGTGGACTTCAATGTGCATCCAGACATCTGGGATGGGATTCAGTTACCTGAACATATGTGGTCATTGATATTTGAGCTGTTCTGGCTCATCCTGCTAAGCTTCCAGCTGGTCAGGAATAGCACAGGTGTTCCCTGAATCCATCAACACAGGTGTCTTCAATTCCCTGGCATTTCTCAAATGTCCACAGGCAGCGTGTTAGGACAAGGACATTGAGTGCCTAGGTCAGAAATTTCTCCCTCTGCATATGCATGTTTAGGTGCTGAAAAAAAAGGGTGTCCAGATTTCAGTCTGGACCTTTTCTCTGACTGCTGGGCCTGGCTGAGGTGGAATTAATTTTCCACAGAGCAGCTGAGCTGTGCGTTGGTGACTAGAAAGGTGTTGGAGACACAAGAGCATTTTGGCTGTGCTGAGCATCAACCTGTTGGAGTGAGTCCAGGGGAGGCACCAGGAGGATCAGAGGGATGGAGCAGCTCTTCTGGGAGGAAAGGCTGGGAGAATTTGGATTGTTCAGCCTAGGAAAGAGAAAGATTTTGGGTCATTGCGGCCTTTCAGTACCTGAAGGGAGCCTGCAAGAAAGATGAAAAGACATTGTGTATAAGAACTTGGAATGACAATGGCTTCAAACTGAAGAGGGAAACTGGGTTTAGATTTTAGGAAAAAATCTTTCCCTGTGAGGATGGTGAGGGCCTGGCGCAGAGTGCCCAGAGAAGCTGTGGCTGCCTCTGGATCCCTGGCAGTGTCAAAGGCCAGGCTGGACAGGGCTTGGAGCAGCCCGGAACAGTGGAAGGTGATCCTGTCCACGCCAGGGGAGTTGGAATTAGATGAACTTCAAGCTCTTTAGCCCAAATCATTCAGTGTTTCTGTGATTTTCTCTGACACTTCTCTCTCAACACTAGGCAGCATTTGGGCAAGATCTTGGGAAAGGACAGTCAGGGCAGCTGATCCAAACCTTACTTACAGGATATTCTGAGCTGGAAAAGACCCATTAGAATCATCCAGTCCAACGTTGAAATGAGTGGCCCATACAGGGATTGAACTCACAACCTCGCACCTGACCAGAGGGACGTTCCACACCATATCACCTGTGCTCAGCAATAAAAGTCCTGAAAAGAGGTTGGGAGGGACATTTTTTATCACAGTGTTCATCTCCCAGAGCAGCCACCAAGTATACTAAAGCCCTACTTCCCAGCAAGAGGCTCGACAGCCCCTTCTGACACCAAGTAGAGAATAAATCTTGTTTTTCTCTGCTTCTGCATGAGGCCTTTGCTTTATTGAGCAGGCTTTATCTTGACCTGTGAGATTTATCCATTTTAGTTCCTTCCCTCCCTCCCTACCCTGCTGAGGAGGAGAGTGGTCGGGAGGTTTGGTGGGAACCTCACTTCCAGACAGAGTTGACCCATCACACTAAATTAAATGTTCTTATGCTGCTTCTAGAATAAATGGATGGAAGAGGGGTCAAAATTTGGGGTAAGGCCAGTGACCAACCTCTTGCTCAGAGATGTTAATTTCTAGAGGATCAGTCATTATCAGACATCTTCACACTGCACCCATCAGGGTGGGAACACAGACTGGAAGGGAAAAAAAGCTGAATAATGAAGTCAATGACACCCAAGTGGCGATCATGGTGTTAATTATGAGTGGCACGAGATGAGTTAAGTCAACTCTTCTCTCTTGGTGGCCTGTGGGCCATAGATAAGCCTGTGGTTACTCTGCAGATGGTTTCACACTCTCACATTCTGGTCCAAAATTTAAGTGTTCTGGTTGAGCTGGTAACAGTAGTGATGAGAAAAGTAAGAAACATATAATTATTTTGATTGCACAGTAGTAGCTGAGTAATTACACAATGTGGTGTTTCAGGAATGACTAAAGAGAAAAGAGAACCATAATTAACTCCTCTATCTTGCAACACAGACCCTTATTTGAGGAAATGACAAAATAACATGGAAGTGCTCTCTCTTTACAAACCTAAGGGCCATCGAAATAGTTCTCAGCTTAGAAAAAATTGATTCCAGTTTTTGGAAATCTTTAGACAAAAAATTTGGAAATAAGCTCTTTCAAAAGCTTTTGAAGGAAAACAGCAGGAAATATATACAAATAAAAGTATAGATGGGTTTGGAAATGGTTCAACTGTAATGACTCTAATACATTTTCAAGTTTGGGGGAAGAATAAATTCTCTTTTCCAACAAGCCTCAGATTCAATGTCATTTCATGCACAGGTTTGAACTGCTTTTCTGGAAAGATCAAGCAATATTTTTATTTTCAAGACTGCATATTTAAAATCCTGAAGCCAACTTCAGGGCTCAGTAGGAAGACAAAAGATGAAATTAACCCATAAGCCAAGCCTCTGTTTCAGCCTTTCCAGCCTCTACAGACAGATTTGGATATCTATGATCTAATTGCCTTATTTTATCTAACCCTTGAGTAACTCCATAATTTAGCAGGAGTTTTGTCAAGGTCTTTCTCTATGAGAAATCAGAGGTTTATTTCAACAAATTCTCTGTTGTCCCACTCTTAAATGCTATCTTTAAAAATCAGAATTGATCACTGATCTTTTTGCTTACTCCTTAACCCTCCTGGTACCCTCCAGAAGTTTGTATCTTCCTGAACTAAAGCCTGTCTAAGGATAAAAACCATCCATATTTGCAGCAGAGAAGAAAAGAAGAGAAAAATTTCAAATTGATTCTAAGATAAAAAGAGAAGGGACAGCTCTTTTCTTTCCTCTATGACTTTTTTTAGAATAAGAGAGTGGCCCACCCCTTTTCCTTACAAGGAATTCCTTATTGAGCTTCCTGGGATGCAAACAGATTTTGGAAGTCCCCTGAAAGAATGAGATATATTTCCCCAGCTATCCCATTATATTTGCTGTATTCTGATGGTTTTTTGTAAGGGATAAATAGAAGGAAAAACAAATTGTAGCAGCTGTTTTTATTACACAATTCTTCATAGACACAGGGCATAACAAAAGGAAAAAAAAAGCTGAAAAAAAAAAAAGCAGGTTTCACTTGGATTATCCATAAATATGAATGCCAGTTATGCAAGAGTCACTCAGACTGCAATAACAGCAATAACTTAATATTTTAACCCTAATCTAACACTACAATGGAGATTTAATTCTGCAACAGATGGCTGTTCAAGTACAAAGATCTTCACTGACAGTGATTCACATCCTCCCCTTGGCAACTGAATCCACTGCCTGGTTCTCCTTGTAGTTATGAAGATTTTTTTGTAGCTGTGATATTTTCCCTAATATTTGATCTAATTCGTCCCTGCTGTCTTGTAAACCCATTTCCCCTGCCCATAATGATGAGAAGGAATAACTGATGCTTGTCTCTTATGTAACATCTATTTTAGCCATCCTCAGTTAATCATGAATCTTCCTTTCCCTTCGGAATCACACGCCCAGTTCTTTAAGGTTCCTTCTGGATCTTGCTTGCCCAGCTTTTCCATTCCTGCAGCTTTGTTTGAGCTCATTCTGATTCCTCTGCTTTATTTAATAGCAGAGTTGCAGTGTTTATATTGTGAGAAAAAAAAAAAAAAAAAAAGAAAATAAAACCAAATTTTTAAAATTGTTTTTAATGCTTCCGTGTAAAAGCCAATGTGCCAAAGGCTTTGCTCACATTCTAAACATAGCCAAAAGGACCATAACAATTCTGCCAAAGATTGGCTAAAGGGAGTAAGAAACATCTAGGAGAATTTTCCACCTTTTCTGCAGCTCTCCAGTCCCTCCTGCTCACAGAACTCGACAGTTCTTGTAGAGTGATGGGATTTTTACATCAATGAGTTGTCTGAATTTGATAAATTTTCATTGTAAAGAAGGTGACTCTACCCTTACTTTCACCCAGCTGATCACCAGCCTGCAGGAAGTTAAATGTTTTCTGTGGTTTTCTGAGCGTTTTTCCTCGTAAAGACAAAAGGAGAGGGCTGAGAATGACTGAGTCATCTCTTTGGACATGAACAGTGTGACCTGCTGAGTCCTGAAGCAGCAAAAGTCATCGAGCTTCCCGTTTGTTCTCTGCCCAGAACAGGGGAAGTGCAGTAATTTCCCTCTCTCATTGCCCTCTTGCTGTGTCAGGACGGCCACCAACTCGTCCATGCCAGGGTGGGGAGAGGCTTGTTACAGGAAGAAATGAACTGCAAACAAAGCCGAGTCGTAAACTTATCCAAGAGGCCTTGTCAGAAGCAGGAAAGCATTTATAAACCTGCTTCACTTCTGGGAAGTTGTTCGTATAGGATGTAGGGAGGGCAGAACTTGTGCAACAGCAATTCTCCTCCAGCCTGCTCCTGGAGGATGAGCAAGGAGGCTCAGAATTTCCTGATTTATCGTATGACTGGCAGCAATGAGGTGCAGTGATCAGTGTGAGTGCGTGTTCCTTGTGTAAGAACAATACAAATGAGCAGTGAGATGTATTGTCCTGCCCTGATGAGTGCAAAGAAACACCCATTTCCCCCCTTTTCCCCATGAACATTAAGAAAATAGCAGAAATCTGCCTCCCATAACTGATTCACCATTTCAGCCAATGCCCCTGTGTGGATTTCACTTCCTGGGAAGTTCAAGCAGTGAAATCATTCCTGACACCTTGACCCTGCCCAGGAACTACGTGTGATTTTCACACCAAAGTGGCTCCACGATGTGAAGTTTGGATGAGGATAAGAGAGCAAAGTGCCGGGAACATCTTGATTTGTGTGACACAGGACACAAGAATGTCCCAGCTGGAATTTCTGTCTCCAGAACTGCAGCCTTTGATGCTGACAGCAGGCATCTCACCACGGTTATTAGATCACTGCTTGCCTCTGATCACACCCATTAACTTGGGGTTGCTGAAACTCTGAATATCAGCCCAGAAGGAAATGGTGTCCTGTGGATAAAACATGTAATAGAAATTTTTGTCCATGTTTAACCCTAGTTAGCAACAAAGCCCGACTCTGGCCCTTGCTCTCCTTCCCTTCTCCAATATGTTGGGGAGGACAACTGGAAAAGAAAATAGAAGTCATGGTTTGGGATAAAAACAATTTAATAATGAATAAAAGATAATAGTAAGGCTAATGATAATTATTATAATTATTAATGACAATTATTATAAATAAGAGAGGAAGAGAGCGTAGTAAAACCTAGAACGATGAGGAATGCACAATGCAGCTTCTCAGCACCCCATGACTGATACCAAACCCATTCCCTGGCTGCATTGAGCCCCAGCTCCCCCCAGTTTGCTCACTGGGCATGGTGTCCCATGGGATGGAATTTCCTTTCAGGTCAGTCCTGGCCTTGACCCCTCCAGCTTCTTGTGCAGCTCCAGGGCAGAAGGCACTGAAAATTTCTTGATTTAGGGCGAGCACAACTTAGCAACAACCAAAACATCAGTGTAGTGTCAACACTATCGTTCTGCTGAATCCAAAACACAGTTCTGAACCAGACACTAAAGAGAAAATTAACTCTCTTGGAGCCAAACCCAGGATGCTTTTGAAAACCTTTTAGATGGTTTAGTTTTTGATTTTGGTGTTGGATTGTTTCTCCCTTTTCAGTACACATAGAATCACTTTTACTTAGGTCATGATGGCTGACTTTTGATAATTATATATATAATTTTTTAATAAATTATATTTTTAATATAATTTATATAATTTATATTACATTTTAATAATTAATAATATAATATATTTAATTGTTTTTAATAAGTATTTTATTTTCCCTGAGTGCTACTATTTTGTGCATTGTTCATCCTCCTCTATAAACCTTGTCCAAAGACTGTGTGACTAATGTTGGTTGGGGATTTTTATCAAGTAAGTTTTCTTCTTGATATAGAATAAACAGCTTTTTCATTTTTCTTTTTCTATTTTCTTGGGTTTGTTTGCTGTTTTTTGGGTTTTTTTGTTTTTTTGGGGGGTTGGGGTTTTTTTAGTTTGGTTTAGTTTTTGTTTTTGTTTTTTTGGGGGGAGGAGAGTTTGGGGCTTTTTGTTGTTTTTTGGAGGGTTGTTTGGTTTTTGGATTTGGTTTAGTTTCAGGGGTTTTTTTGTTGGTTTGTTTTTTGGTTTTTTGGGCTTTGGTTGGTTGGTTGGTTGGTTGGTTGGTTGGTTGGTTTTTATTGGTTTGGGGGTTTTTTTGTTTGTTTTTGTTTTTATATTGGGTTTTGGGTGGGTTTTTTTGTTTTTATTTCTTCTCTCTTCTGGAATCTCATTTGTCCAGAATGACCCAGCTATGAGTGTGAGGTAACTCACCCCTCTGTGAGAATCTCATTCCCACTGACAGAGCACGTACAGGCCATCACCACTGGTTGGGTGACGATTTTGCAACCCTGGAATTTCCCCAAGAACTGTGGCTGGGTGTGAGTAAGTCCCTTACTACTGAATCTATCTTCTGTGCGTTTGAAAAGGTCATGAGTTCATCCACTTGACCCAGGAATAAAGGCAGATTTGTGGCTAAAGATGAGAGTTTGAGCAATAATTCTCCAGAAGGTGAAGAGGAACAATTATGAAGGAAGAGAGGGAGCTATTTATAAAACAATTTAAATTATAAACCATCAGTGTCATCAAAGAAGTATCAGCAATCAAGTGAACAAGTGAGTTGAAAACTGCATTAAAAAAAACCAGCAAAACTATATCAGTAGCATCTTTATCTAAATTATGAAACTCCTAAAATTATGAAAGGGAGAGAGTTGTCTAAAAATCTCCCAAAGGGCTTCAAGAAGGCAGAAATACCAGATGACAATGTTATCAGTCAGATATTTAAATACTCAAATGTTTCTTGGTGTTTATTTCTTTTCTATGTTTCCAGCTTGGACAAGGAAACTGGAATAACTCAGCTCACACCAGGATTTTATTGTTTGTTCTTTTTTCTTCCTTAATAGTTCTCCAGAGAAGAGCTGGTACAACATTCAGAGAATACCATGTTGTGGTGCTTTGTTTATAGTCACTACACAGAACATCTTTTGAGTAATGAAAAAGTTATCTAAATTAAAATAAAATTTTAAAAAATCTGCAAAACATGGAGAAGAAAGGAAAAAATACCAAGTCAAGTGAGACACCAGAATATTCTTTTAATTAATTCCACGTTATATTATTTGATGTAGATCTTGCTAAGGCATTGCCCTGGCTTTTTTATAAATTCAAAAACACACACAGGACTACAATGCAGCAAGGACCAGATTTAAACTCTCAACCTTGAAGAAATATAATAGGCTAGAAATATTTGTTATAACTTTATCCTGTGTAATTATACCCATAAAAATGGCAATAAATACTATATGAAAACTGTAACTCACAGTATTTGCAGGTCTTAAGTAATTAAAGTTCACAGGAACGTTGTTTGGCAATAAAATGTTACTATTGTAGTTTTAATATTAAAGTATTGAGAAAGAGCTTGGTGTTAGTCATAAAGTTGATGTGAAAATACAAATAATTTTCATACACAATCCCTATTTCAGAACAGAAGTTCTGTCCCAGTCAGAGATAGGAAAACACATGCAATGACACATCTCACATGCTTTCAGAAATACGAGTGAATTAGGAGCAGAAGTCCCCAGAAAATAATGTTGAGATCTGAATCCCTAATTCAGTCCAATATCTTCAAAAATCTCACCTGAGAGGAAGAAAAGTACAAGTTGTGTGCTTGTCTTGTACATCTATATTTAGGTGAATGTTACACCAGAATACTCTGGAGTTCTGCAAATATTCCAGGTTTGGCTTTGGCTTGTTTGGATTTTTTGTTTTTGTGGGGTTTTGTTTGTGGTTTTTGTTTGCTTGTTTTTGCTGTTGTTATTTTTACCAGCTTTTATTTGGATGACCCTCTTGTTTCTTCAGGATAGCAAATATTGCCTAACCTAACATGATTTGTCTGCCACATGAACAGAATTGGTGGCTGGACCAGGAGCAAAACCCTTCCTCCACTCTCACTTTCTAGACATTAGCTCATGTTCTTTGAGAGCTGCATGCTGCAGCTTTGCTGCTATCACAGCCTTCATTACCCTGTAAATTGGGATGGCTTGGCTTCTGCTGTGCTTAACTCGACCTCTTATCACCACCCTAGGAGGAGCTCTCGTTGTGTGCTTTCCCAGAACATAACAATATTGGCCCAGCCCCAAGCTGGCACTCTGCACCCTGGGCCCTGGCTGGGAAATGAGATCTGCAAATGCATCCCCACACTCACACCCCTGCTCTGCTTCAGGCTCCAAGATGTGACAGCGATAGAGAACACTAGAAAACCGCCAGAAGAGCTGCAAATTTATTTAAAATCTGTTTATGCAAAACCCCTCACTTTGGTCCAGTGTGAAAACACCAGTTCCCACTCCTGGTGGCTGTGAGGTCATTGAAGCCTTTCAGACACCAGCATTTTGTAAGCCCATATAGAAAGGTTGCTCCAAATTTTTAAATAAAGTTGAAGAAATCACTATTTTTTCTTTAATTGGAGCACATCCCTGGTAGTACCCCTTCCTTTCCCAGTTCCTTTCATTGCTGGCTATATTTATTAAAGGCAGACACCCAAGGTTTTGTGAGTAGGGATGGAGAAAACACATTGGGCATCCCACCCATGTGAACTTCCTGGCAAGTTACTTGGGTCTCACTGTGTCCTTATTCTGCTGGTTTGAAGGAGCTATTTTTATTTTTCTATAAAGGGCAGAGTTCTTCAGACTGGTTAGTAACAAGCCCTGTCTCTGGATGCCAAAGGGACAACACAGAGCCACTTTGTGAAGAAGAGAGAGGGGTCTAACTAAGAAGTGCACTTGGATGGTGCTGAAAAGCATTTGTCAAGCTGTCTAAGGGTCTCTGCACTTCATTGGAGCCAGCCTTGGGAGAGAGAGCAGGGAAATCTCCATCCCCAAACTGTCTCCCATGCTGGGAAGTTAAGAATTGGCCTTTGTCCCTGCTCAGAGCCAGGCAGTGGGGACACAACTCCTGGGAGAAACCTCTCTGTGTCCAACGCGCTTAGACCAAACCCTGGCGGCCTCCCTTGGCAAGCTGCACTGCTCTTATCCCCTCCCAGTATCTTCAGGCTGTGCTTTGATTGCCATCAAAGGGCCTTTCTCTCACGCAATCACAGTGTGCTCTGCTCATCCCTCTCTCCCAGCTGGTAAAAAGGATGCCGTGCAAGAAGCGCCCGAGGGAACTCAATGCATGAACTCCCCGTGGTGCAGGAGGGCTCTGACACAGCTGAGAACCCTGAAGACAGTGTGCTCTCCACCACAGCAGGACTTGGCTTGGCAGAGCTTTTCCATCAAATGACTAATCTGCGTGGGCAGCTGCACTTCCCTCTCCCACCTCAGCCATTGTCAACCTCTCAGTCACAACTGGAACCCAGTCTAGCAGCCGTCGTTTCTTTTGGCCCCCCTTCAGACTGCTTTAAGCTGTCTGACAAAGCCTTGAAATGACTTAATCCATGGAGAAAACTCTTGGCGATTACATTTGCTGGAATAAAGGCTGGGTTTAGGTTTCCTGTCTCTCCCTTAGCTCAGGGGAGGAGGTGTGCTCCTCAGTGACAGAATGCCAGCAAACACAGGCTGGATACTGTACCCACCACATGATTTCTGCCTTTCTGCTGCTCAGACTCTGCACTGATATCTCTCTGCAAAAGGCTCAGAGGCCTCAAGCCCTGTCCTGACAGATCAGGGATGTGGTTTTCCTGTTCAACACAAATGTTCTTCAGGACTCCATCACCGAAGGATGACACACGTCCTTCACCACTGGGATGTCATTGAAAGTTTGCTGCTCACTGGAAGAAATGTGAGCTTTGCCTTCAGGTAGTTCAGCTTGTGCTAATATTTCTTGTCATTTCAAATTTTAATGAAGTGGCTGGGTAAAGGCAAGAAATCAAGCAGGACATCCATCCAGATATTTTCAGCTAGCTGTAACTTCTACAGTGTGTATTGGAGATTTTGTGGACGTAAATTAAGAAGGAAATCCAGGTCTTTAAAACATTTTAGGCCTTCTTCAAACCTGATATATTTAAGAAAAGTGTCTTTCTTCTGTGGAAAGGAAAAAAAAAATTCAAGACAAAAAGCATAATAAAAACAAAATAAATGATCCTTCATTCACAGTCCAAGTCAAGGCTGTTCAACTGGGAATGCTTCTGGTTATTTCAGCAGGGGAAATGGAAGAAGGGACTCTTAATTTTACCCACTCCAAAATATGAGTGCCCTGAATACATAGAAAGCCCTGTGAGAAGGGTGGGACCTGAGCAGCCCAGTGCTGTTTGCATGGTGTGCTGATGGGTGAAGAACATCTGCTCTGAAAGACAATGAGGGAAAATGCTGAAGAACTGAGTGAACAAATTGCTTTTAAGGCAGTGACGGAGGTGTGAAACACATCATTATCATCATCAGGGACAGAGGCTAGGCAAAGAAAGATACCAAGACCAGAGACTTTGTGGATGTCTCATCCCTGAAAGTGTTCAAGGCCAGGTGGAATTGGCATCTGAGCAATCTGTTTGGCAAAAGTATCCCAGCCCGTGGCAGTGGGTTGGAATGAGAAGATCTTTAAGTTTCTTCTCAACCCATACCATTCTATGATTCTAAAATTGAAGCTGGCCCAATGACACAGTATGAAGCAGAGGAGAAGCAAATCATATCAGGTTAAAAGTTAATGCAGGACATATGAAATAAAAGTTGGAAATATTGTGAGGTGTGGGAAGCAAGGGAGAGATGCAAAATCAGTGCAGCAATCTGACAAGGGATGCTCTCTGTAGTGCAGCCAGCCCCATCCCATCTCCAGCCTGCTTGGCTGAAGGAACAAAGCAGGACAACCTTTCTGAAAGGTCTGAAAGGAATCGGAGAGCAGCTCCTGCTGTGGCTCATTTCTCAGTCTCCAGTTCAAACACAACAGGGGCTGTTTGTTCCCACAGTGCAGGCCTGACCTTAAAATCGTTCACGAGCCTTTGCAAACTGCAGCCCAGCTGGTTGCAGAGCTCCAGCCATCTGCTTCTATTTTTAAAACTCCAGGTTGCAGACAGTTTTCTTTAGTTCCCACTCCTCTGGGATCCCCTGAAACACAAGTGCACCAAGCAGCAAGGTCCCTGTTCACATCCCAGGGGTGCTGAGGGATTGGAGTGCAGCAGGAGAGGCAGCTGGGCTGATCTTGTACAAATGAGGTGCTAAAGGGAGCATCAATTCCTATGAGCTCTCAGCTCCACAGGGCTTGAGAGGCTTCGGGCTTCCACCCATGACCATCAGGCAGGAGCTGGGCCAGCTGAGTGAACTACCAGCTGGGTTTGGATGCGGAAAAACTGAACTTTTATGTCACTGTCAGAGATTTATTTGCTTTAGGAGGCTGTTGGAGGGCACTGACATGGACAAAGTTTTACACACAGAAATTTCACTTGCCCTCCTGTTAGAAACATTGATTTATGTATCCAAATTCATGGTTTGTCCCACAGCCTGGGACCCTTTAGCCTGTCCTTTCTCCTTCCATTTCTATTTGAGCAGATTTGAGTTCCAAGTATCCCCAGGGAATGCCCCCAGCTCTTTCCCATGCCTCATGGAAAACTGAGATCCCGAAAATCTCTGCAGAACAACCAAGCTGCCTCCACCAGCCTGAGGCAGGGATTAATCAGACAAATCTGTTCTAAAGTTTCAGTGTTCTGCTGGATTTCTATTTCAGTACAGGCAAATAATTGCTGTCTATATCTAGATGTGATTGAGAAGCAGTTGGCACAGCTGAATTTAAAATCCTTCTTTCTCACCAGACAAGACTACATTCAAAGTCTTCTCTAGTGCTTATCATTCTGTCAAGGAAATACATTTTATTTTTGATAATTTATGTATTTGCCTTTTAGATTACAAACTCAGCTATAAGATAAAAAACAGAGTGTAAATACCCATGTCGAATATTGCAAATTATTTTATTTTTGTTGGAATTTTTATGATTTTTACAAAATATTCTCTTCAAAACTGCAAATCCTGTCTTGGTGCCCTGATTGTATAAATCTGTATAGGCACCTACAAGGGAGACAGGATTATATTAGAGTTTATCAGGATCCCATCAATATTGTCAGGGAAGTCTCCAGTTAAAATTATTTAAACCTGATTTTATCATCTGAAAATTTTTCATGTTTTACTAAGTGAATTCAGTAGACTTGCAATGACTTTATTGGGCCTTTAGAAAATCAGCTCACATGTGAACTCCTGCCTTGCCAACATCTAAATTTATAAGTCTTGGCTTGCAAGCCAAAATATCTCTTCCCTGGAATAACAGAATTATACAATGTCCTAATGTTATTAAAAATAATAATCTCCTTCAAAAACTCACAGAATGCTGTATGAAAAGATGATCTTTCCCTCCTACATAAAAAACCCCAAATTATAACAACAACAACAACAAATCCAAAACCCTAAATGAAACAATAGAAACAGCTGTTCAAGACATGTATATGAATTTAATATCAGCTCATCTCCAACAAATCTCATCCAAGAATTGTATTATATCTTCACTGGGGTAACAAGAGTTGGAGATGTGTGTTCCACACAGACTCACCAGTAATTTTACCTAACTCTGGCCCACATCTCTGCCTTTCCATCTGTAAGACTCCTTGCACAATTTTTTACACCTACATGCCCACTTTTTCCTGAGTCACATGGAAGTCAGATGCCAGTCTGAGAATCCAGCCTGGCACACTGTGGGATCCCACTGGTTTCCATACCTCAGCTACCACTAAACCCCATGCATTGCCAATTAATTAAATCTGCAGACTTTGCAGCTCTTCCATTTCTATTCCTTTTTCTTTATTCATGCAAAACATCCAAATGAATTTACCCAGCAAAGTTCATAGGATTGGGCACTATTTAGATCATATATGCTGGTTTATATTTGGAATAAATGCATTCTGGTGAAACCCTACAGGTTTTTCTGAGGCCATTATTAAAATTTAACAATGAATTCAATGTTTGAATGGGTTCAGGAAAGAGCCATTATGTATCAAGTAGCCAAAGTCAAGGCTTTTTAACAATATCGGACAAAAGCTGTTAATTGGACAAACAATCCTTTAGGGAAAGAAAGAGGTTATTGTTCACACTGTGGAAACCACAGCATAATAATTAACCACTCTGGATGTTTTGAAAAAAGGTCAGATGCAACAGAAGCACAAAGTGCTTGAAAATCCCTGTGAGAAGTCCTCATGTGACAAGCCAAAGTACTTGAGTGAGGACATAAACACAACTCAAACACGAGAATCTTAAGTGCCCAAATCCCTTAAGTGCTCACATAGGGACCAGGCTGTCTTTAAGGCCCCTCAAAGCAAAAAGTTCAAGTTCTGAGCACATTCACAGCTCCACTCCTGCCAAAGCTTGAGCAGCAGGCAGAAATCTGTCATTTCTCCAGGTTCTCCAAAAATAGCCCAGACTGCACGTAACAGGAGGACCAAAGGTGTCTTCACCTTGTTGGAGTTCAGTTCTGGAAAAGATCATTTCTGTGCACATCCTGGGCAGTGAGAGGTGACAACTAAGAGGGACGCCCTCCTAAAATATCACCAAAATATATCATTTCAGGACTTATTGATATTAGTAAATAAAATTATCAATTTCTTGTCTGCTAGGGCCAAGAACAAGTAGTACGATATGACTTCTAATAAGACAACTAAAATCTACCTCTCCCATTCCAAAAGGGCTTCGTCCAAGCTGCATATGGCAAATCTTGGAAATTCTTGACCAGGTGTTTTCATTTGGTTTAGGGTTTTTTGTTGTTTGGTTTGGCTTGGTTTGGTTTGGTTTGGTTTGGTTTGGTTTGGTTTGGTTTGGTTTGGTTTGGTTTTTTTGGTAGTGAAGTACAACTCCCCCATTCCTTCCAGTCTTTTCCCTACAAGTCATGGAAATGGAAATGTGAACCTAGAGGCATAAAGCATTTTCTGATCATTCTCTATGCAAAGGTTAATTAAAAATTATGTAAATTTGGCAGCCTCAGCAATGACACAAATGGGAAAATAAAGTCCTAGAGACAAAATACCTACCTGTGGCAAATAAATCACAGTCTATCAGATCAGGTCTCCTTTATCAATAATGTTTATAAAGAAAAGCACATTGAAGCACACTTTGAAGATTAACAGAAATTGAATTACATGGATTAGCAAGGAGTATGTGTAAAACTGGCACAACACAGCTCTTTTGGCTTTCACAGATTGGAATAGGTGAGATTTGAGATTCTCTCCCTTGCCTGGCTTGAGTCTTGACCAGACAGACATGAGGTCAGGTCTCTTACAGCCCACATGAAAGCATTAATGGCCTCTCCTGGTACCACCAAAAAAAACCATTTCACATTGCCATGACAACACAAGCCACTGTAAAGCCAGATAGGAATATAATTTAGTTCCTTTTTCACTCCTTGAACAATGTTAAATAATTTTGAGTAAATCAGATCTGGCTCCAAGACAGAAAACACAGTAACACTCTTCTCACAGAGCACTGATAGGACAGAGCATCAGGCAAGCCCATTATTTCTCCTTCTTCCCTTTATTTAATGCCAGGTTCTTCTTGTTTAAGTAATAATGTAAAATGGTGAAACAAGAAAAAAATTGGAGATCCCCAAAGGAAATCAAGTGTGTTCTGCAGTTCATTGTTTTTATAGTCACATCAGTCTTTTGGGCAGATTTCTACCAGCAAGTGTTCTATTTACTTTTCACGGAGAAAAAACAAAACCTAAGCAAAAAAAAAAAAAAAACCCAAAAAAAAAAAAAAAAAGAAAAACAAACAAACAAACAAAAAAAAAAAAACAAAACCAAAACAAAACAAAAAAACCAGCTATGACTGTTTCCAGCTATTGCACTTAACAGCCACTTTTAGTCAAGAGTTGCTGTTTGGCTCCAGTGCTTCCAGGAAACATTGTTCTGTTTGCTTTCAATGGCAAATAAAAAATTAATTAATAAATGGTTCCTCCAGGTTTTTGTCTAGGAGTAAGTATACACCCTTTAGAGCAGGGAACTGAGCCTGTGCTGAAGGTAGAAGAGATTAAAGGCTCTAATTGATAATGGTCCTTCTCATGACCTTGAAAATAAAGTGTAAAGGAAAATATGAGAAAGACATAAAAACTTTCTAGAAATGCTACTAAAAAAATGGGCCAATATTATCACTACACTGATCATTTTCCACCAGCTTCTCAATCCCTGCTCCAAGACAAGAATAGAAACAAAGCAGAGGAAAAGGCACAATGAGGGCAACTAATGGCAAACTCCAGGGCATGACAGATCAGGAAGTTGAGGAAATCATGAACAGGGGAGTGTTATTGAGTTTCTGGGGTTCATTTTTATCCAAACTTATAAACCTGATAACAAAGTGATTGAAAAAGTTGGAAACCTCTTGTTCAAACAGGTATGGCTCCAGGGCAGTAGGGCACAGGGTTCAACCAAGGTGAAAGGAGAATGAATCCTTCTGAGTGCTACTAAAATCCACAAACCGGTCACCTTGTGTGCCCTGTGTCATTTCCCTCCATCCATTCTGTGTTTATTTTGTGCTCTGCCCTTACCAAATGCTGGACTATACAGTAATTTATCACAGAATTCCAGGCAGCAGGCCTGTAGAGGAACAGGAATGGCCATGGGCAGGCATCCATGGCTACATGGGAGTGGTCAGCAGTACAGGTCCCTGGAAAGTTTTACTTTCCAACAGCAAAGGGGAGCCTCGAAGTCAACAAGGACTGTACCTTCTCAGGAATATCATTCATAGCCCTGCCTGGCAGATTAATTTCAACAACCTAAAGTGAAGTGATCTCATAGATAGCTAATGTCTAATTATCAATTCATCTATTTAAGCAGAGTTTTTGTTTCATGATTTGGCTTCGGAAAGTCTATAAAATTATCCATTTGCGCCCAGAAAGAATTCTGGGCTAAATTAGGTAGCATCAGACTATTTATATATAAAAAAAAAAAAAAAAAAAAATCAGTACTTTCAAGGGCATCAAGCTTGAATGAAACCCAGAACAATTCTTGACACAAATGTTTGCACACAGATGTTTACACAAGCCCAGGCTCTATCTGAATCATAACATCCATATTCCTAATATAATTTATTGTGTGATACTTGGCATGTCCAAACTTCAGCTGGGTAAAAGCAGCAAAAACATTGAAATACATTGAGAAAATCTATATTTGTATTATTGTGTTACCCTAATTTTTAAAAACATTAAGCTGTGAATTGTGACTGGTGCAGCTGGTGGATATGGAAGGACAATGGAAGCTTCCTGGAGTGCTGGCTGTCATTATGTTAGGTTTCAATTGCCTTTCTTTCCTTGCAGGTGTTAAAAGTCTATGTAGAAGGGAACAAGATGGAATCTAAAATTAAATTGCCTCAGCTACAATGGGGAGGCAGAATATGCATTTAGTTCTAAAGATAGGTGGGTAAAGTTAGGGCCCAAATCTCCCTAAATTGTAGAGTCAGTGGAACAACAGGGGTTTCTCAGGGATTAATCCAAAACACCTTCCTCAGGCTTTTTGTAAATTGTCTTGTGTTGGAATAAACAGAGGATGCTTTGTCACCTGTGCACACCACAGCGTGGGAACGCCTGCACATTGATGGGATGGAAACCTGCACTCAGAAAAAGCAAATTGGATCATCTTCGCTTTGCTCAGCTTTGCCCAGAAAAAATTTGGGATATGTGGGATGGCCCATACGGGCACTGGCTCCTCTGTTCCTGTACTCAAGAATGTTTCCTTGTGCTTTTTTCCTTTACAGAGAGTGTAGGTGCTTGGGATGCTGTGGGCTACCTGAGGCATGGGCCTGAAACCATGATAGGTGGTTGCTGGATAATCTGGAGAAGCATCCCTGACCCTTTATCATCCTCAACCTGAGAGTGTTGCCCAGAGAAGCTGTGGCTGCCCCTTCCCTGGAAGTGTCCAAGGCCAATCTGATGGGGATTGGAGCAACCTGGGGTCATGACAGGTACTCCTAGGTGTTCCTAAGGTTTGGAACTAGATGATCTTTAAGCTCCCTTCCAGTCCTGACTGTTCTAGGATTCTACGGCCTTTTCCTGTTAGAATGTGTGATAAATACAGAGGTTTGTGCACAGGGAATCCCACAGCCCCCATTAGACCATGGATCAGGAGCTCAGTGCAGACATCACTGGAGAACAGCCGTGTCCCAGCCTTGCTTTGTCAGGGACATTTTGTTGAGTTTCTGGGCAATGACATTTGCCCACTTGACATTGTTAGCGGGTTTCAATACTTGCTGCTCCATGCCTTTAATTCCTCTGCTGGGTATGTTTCAACTATTTTAATGAGCTGATGATAACTTTGAAGGGTGCTTGTCCAGCACAAATCAAAACTATTTGTGTCAGGAGTGGTAGCACTGTTAGCAGCTACGGCCTGAATCCTTGCTCTCAGTTCAGGGTCTAAGTACTGCAAAAGCACTTTAAAATAAAGCATTAAGCTTTTCCTTCTTTAAGAAGAATGGAGGGGTTAAAGCCTGGAATTCACCTTAAATACTTTTTTTTTTTTTCATTTACTTCTCTTAAGAGCTTTACTGCAAATTGTTTAAACATTATCATTGTGAATACAGGGTCTGGTGAAAATTGTCCCTGCCACAGCAGGGGTTGGATTGGAACTAGATGATCTTTTAAGTCCCTTCCGACAGAAAACTTTGAATGATTTTATGATTCTATGAAATACACCAGCAAATCACACTTTGTTTACTTTGATTTGGGGTTTTTGTTTGTTTCTTCACTACTGAAATAATTATTGTATCTCTTTAATCTTTGTTATTATTTTAGTGATCATAAGCTAGAGCAGTTAATATGATGCAAAGAGAATGGAGAGAGTGGTTTTTGTCTTCAGAGTTTTGGACTTTGAAGAAAAAAAAAAAAAAAAAGCCAAGTTCTTTACAAGGTGTGGAATAAGGAAAAAATGTGAATCTCAGATTTTCTGCATCATTAACTCTTAAGTTGGCTGAATCTTGTCAAAACAAACTATTTGCTGTGGGTGAGTTCTGCAACTGTTCTGACTCTCTCTGCCTCAGAGATTCTGTAAGGCAAAAAAAAGGGCTAATTTGAAGTCAATGGAGGCACTGGGATTACAGCAGATACAATTGGAAAGGTATTCTAGAAAGTGGGTACAAGTTCCTGGTACTCTGCTTCATTTCTAAGTATAATTTGGAAGAGTTCACTTCCAGGTGATGGTCTGCTTTGCCTGCCATAAAAGCAAAGAACATTCCTTTCTCCAAAGGACTGCATCAGGTAAAGAGTGGAAAAGTAGGAATTGGCTCAGCCTTACAAATGGTCACCTGAAAAATGGTGCAGAAAAAGAAATTGCATTACATGACAAATTATAAATGAAGAATCATAAAGAGTTTGTATGTTAGCACAACTGATTTTGTTTATTTTTAAATCACCCCAAAATCCAATCATGCTCTATGTACATAGGCAATACATGGGATAGCACACCAAATGTAATAGACAAGAAAGATAAAATATATCCTGGTTTATTTTGCTTGTGATTTTCATTTTTATTCTTTTTTTCATTGTCCATCTGCTCAAGTTGATGAAATTATTCAACCCATACAGATTCCTACGCCAACCCTACCTCACCAATCCCACACTGTCTCTCAGAGAGGAGAATCCATCCCATTACCTCTGGGGGGTCTTGCTGAATGCTGGAATGTGCTGATTTTCTGTCAGTTCCTCTGTGTCTCATTTCCTATGAAAAACTGTTTAGTGCAGAACAAGTATATCAGCACGTGTCTGCTTCAACTATATTCTATAGTTAGTAGGTAAGACCAGCTAATGTTTTGGGTTACTCAGAAAATCATAAGTAGCACTCACACACACAAATCTAAACAGAAAATAATCTTCCACGTTTTTTAGAGTGTTAATTTTCTTTCTTGTTTCCAGTGTCATTTATTTCGCTAAGCACTGCTGCAATTCTTTCCACTTGTCTTTATGCTCTTATTTTCTTACAAAACAGTACACTAGGCTTTCTGTATAAAACATATATATAAACATTTTTTATGTATATATATATATATATATATAAAAACAAAGCAACCACCCCCAAAATGGACTTACAGGTATGTATTTGCCCCTCATTAGAAAATATACCGTGTGTACATCTGTTTGTGGTCCCTGAATGTCACAGCGCTGGCTATTGGAATGGGGTCAGACAGAAAGGGAACTTCTTTTCCCCTTGTTTTGCTTTAAGTTACATGATAAGTTACACAGGGTGAAGAAAAGCAGAGTAGTCACAGGAACCATCAGATCCTGTTTACATCGGCACCACATCACTCTTGTTGCCATTGTTGTTGCTACTTTCCAATTTATCTTCTAGCTATCACTTCCCAGGAGTTAATATATCTATATTTTTCTTGTCACATATATTCTCCCTTCACAAGCAGCTGGATGCAGGTTCAGGGAGGATGAGACACTAGAAAGTCTGACTGAAAGAACCTGTGACTCTGGAAATTCTTACCCTGCCTAACTTTTCTGGCCCTCTTTCTCAAAGATGATCAATCATTTAGGAAATTGTGGGTAATTTTACATAGTAACTTTAGTAACCTTTTCTTCCAAAAGATGCTTTAGGATGCTGATTTGAGACTGAGCTTTTTTCCCATTCATGGCTGGCAATAGATACCAGCCTTGTATCTTTATACAAATGGTGTTTTCTCAGGTGTAAGGCCTCTGTTATTGGTACAGATGGTTCTCCCTCCTCAATATCTATTCTTTCAGGAAACAGACTGATCATTGGAACTACTTATCATTACTGAGTGATGTGGTGGGAGAACCCCTACACTAAATACACCTCAAAACAGGGTGGTTAAACTTCAGCCCAATCTACTTAGGTCATACAAAGGTGACCTAAATAAACTTCATCCCAATTTATTTAGGTCATGACTCCCCAACCTAAAGACTGTAATTGAAAAACCCAAGGTATAAAAAACGCTATTAGGATT
>VWZN01020594.1:41711-55035 GCA_013396955.1 Regulus satrapa | reverse complement strand
TTTTAATAAATCTCATTTGAGTACAAAGAGCTTAGACACCTAACTCACAGATGAAGTACTTTTTGGTGTCTTAGACTCAACCTGAATCTCATTTAACTTCTTTGGGATACATACAAAAAAAACCAAAACAAACAATCCCCATTTAAGGAATCCCAAGAGGCTGACAGGCATTCTTCAATTTCCTCCTGATGTAGATTATCTAGAAGAACTCAAAACTGTCAGAGATAAATATTCCAATGCTATTATTAGTCATGAAATCAGCAGAGTTTCTGATAAATGCTGTAGAACATATTGAAACCATGGTGATTCACATAAATGGACTTTACAGACCAGAAATGCTGTCATATTTCAGGGGTGCTGCTGAAAACTTGTGCCTAACAAGAAAGCAAGGAGGTAAACCATTTGATTTTATAACAAATTCTGAGTTCTGCTTTTAATTGCTGTAATTCAGTGGTGTCTTCATTAAGTCAAGGCAAGTCTGTTACTGAGCTGCATAACTTGATGCTAAGCAGAAATAACTCACTTGCACGGATGGGATGAAACATGAGCTTGGCCATGGGCCAGAGAACTGAGATTGTGACTCAGAGTAGGAAGCAAACTCTGCAAAACTTCTATTAATTTGTGCTATCAGTAGGTTATCAGATCTGTCAGAACCCCTGCATTAAAAACTGCTGGGTCATACATGGCAAAAAACATAATTACATGTTATTGTGACCTGTCCAGAACAATCAAACCACAGGAAATCCTGCTATTAATCTGATTTTGTGGTTTATGCCCTAGTTTCTCTAAAGCTAATATTTGAAAAACCTTAAAATTTAAAGATGGTTAACTGAATTATTCCACTTTCCACAGGTGCTGTTCACATTTCTTGCTTCTTCACTGTAACAAAGTTTAATATCAAAATTCCTAAGCAATTAAAACAAGTAATTTGAGTCTTTCCTTAGCATAAATCTGATTTTTAAATCCTGCTAATCTGAAACACTAATAATGTATTTTTATAACTTGTTCTTTAACATGAAGGAGTAATATTCTCTGAGTTAAAAGGAGTTTATCCACAAATAGAAGGGAATTCTGGTTGAAAGGATAGGCATTTTTGTTCCTTCAGCATCCATAGAGTAGAAACTGAAATCCATTAATTAAATCTTCATCATTATTAGGATTTACATGTGAGAAGTGAGAATCTGACATGAATGCATCTATATGAGATGCACTGAAAATTGCAAAAATTCAAATTCATACTTGATACCTCTGAATTAATAGTCTATTGCTTTTGTAGGTCTTAAAAATAAACACTTTTTTTTTTCACTGTAGAGACTGTGGAGCTTTTGTCTCTCAACAAATTAGGCTTCCATTGTGTTTCCTTGTATCAAAACCAATTTAGGAATCTGGACTGTATAGCCTCTGGAAAATCTTATCTCACCTTTGGAAGGCCAAATGGCCAACCTTAAAAGCCAGGTTTCTTAGTAAGTGACTGATGTGCACATGCCCAAAAGCAGATAAGATAAGCAGATAATTTTCCATCATAATGCAACCACAGAGAACACAGAGCTGAGGTCTGACACATCAGTGTTAGCATCTGACAAAGCCTTGACATTTTAAAAGATTAAATGCTGGCCAGCCATTGGGCTTTCCCTTCACTTCAAGGGCTTCTGTAAAAGACAACAAGAGCAAAAATATTCTTTTAAACCTGTGATAATCCTTATCTTTGAGAGGCGGAAATCATATTCTTCCTTTCCCTCCAGGAAAAACACATCCTACAGCTGACGTGACTTGAGGTCATTCTCCCTGCTAATCAACACTTATTGATGGGCTGTGTGGAATCAAAGAAAACCTGGAAATATCATAGGAAACCTTTTGCTTTCCTCCAGCTGGGTAATTTTACACAGCCTGCCAGGAACATTAAGATTCTACTGTGAGAGCAAGGACTCTGGGCCATGTTCCAAAAAGGGACAAACTCAGGCAAACCTTGGGTGTCCTGCTTTGCTGGGGCCTGTGGATCTGCAGTGTGTAAGTGTAGGACTTACAGAGTACCAGAGTACTTATCTGCCTCCTTATCAGAGCTAAATTATCACTGCAGCATCAGCCTGGGCCATCCATGGAACAGCACCAGCATTCACAGTCCCATGCACACCCCAGAAAACCTTTAGAAAAGAAATAGGAAGGTTTGCTCCCTTGTGTCAAGTTAAAATGTGTATAAATATAAATATAAATATAAATATGTGCATATTTATATTTATATTTATATCATCCTTATTCACAGAGGATTTGTAAGCCTTACCCAGATAACATTTTGCACTTTTTGAATCGGCTGGTTTAAGCTCTTGGCAGAACCAGGGAGACACAACCAACATGGGTTTGTCATCCTTTGCTTGTATTTTCTGAATGTTTTTCAGGTTTTTAGGGAAAACTTGAACTTTTGTAGAATATTTTGTAGAATACCAGACTCCAGAAGCTTCAGGGTTGTCTAAAACTTAATCTGAATCTAACCACAAATTGTAGACCTGACTAAAAATCAACAGCTGCTCTTAACATCTGCCATTCTGTTGCTGAGAACACCCAGAACACAAGGTGGCCAATATCTCTGGCTCCTAAATAGACAAATAATGAAACAAGACACAGCCACTTCTAGTGTAGTGTTGGGGTGAAGAGGACCCTTTCCAGTGACCTGTACTCACACTGCAATGCCTTTTTCCCTGCACTGGTACCTCTCACCAGTGGTCACAGGGTATGCGGGCTGACACTGCATCTGTCCTTGATGTATCTGCTGGGAAATCTTTGACATGTTCTCTTTGCAGTCCAATAATTCTCATTAAGGTAACAGAAAAAAATGTCAGAGGGCAGGGAACAGCACAACAACTCCCTGAGCTTTTCAGGCTTCAGACCTGGGAGACTTGAGTTGTGGATTCAGTGATTTAAGGAACCAAACATGCTCCAAGGGTAAATGAAACACACAAGGCCATATTAATCTCCAAGAGAGTCGACACAGGCTTCTTCCCCTCTTTTGTCCGCATGAATAATTCTGCTAAACTTCTTTTCTAAGTCAGTGTTTTGACAGAAGAAGCACCAGAAACACACATAGGAAATGGGCTGAATCATTGGCAAGATGTGAGAGTTATCTGTGGATACATTTTTCTGATCAGCTGAATCAATCTTGGCTGTGTTACCTTGCAGAAATTCCCCCTCGACTGTCACAGATCCCAGACAAGAAGCAGAACAAACGGACACCCCAAGGGAGGTGCATCCTTCTGTGAGCTGAATCCCACCATTTCCAGCCTTAAATATCCCATGATTAACATTTTTATTCCACCAGTTCATTGTGAATCTGAACAAGGTCATGGAATGAAAATCTACTGGAATTCAGTAAATGTACAGAAAACACTCCTTGTTCAGAAAACTCCTGAGATGCAACAGTTTGGAAACTAAGGAAGCACTAAGTCACAGTGACTCAAGAGACATTCAAATGCGGAGTGTTAAACCCCAAAAAACATTATCTAGGCAGGAACATGAGAGCAATTAGTTGAGAGTATCACCTGCTTTGTGCCTTAGGAAATGGGCAGTGTCCACATTGCTTCCAGCACTCCATAACATCAGACAGGAGATGGGAACTATGGAATTCATTTCCCAGAAGTGCCCTTAAGTACCATGTTTAGCTGACTTACTCCCACAGCAGCAATTTGGGCAAATTAATGGTATGTTTTCCCTCCTTTTGATTTTTATTAATTTCTCTTTTTTTTTTCTTTTTTTTTTTTAGGACAGGATATTTATGAGCTGTCCGCCTTCGGAAGAGAAACAGGGACAGGAAATTAAACTGGCCCAAGGTAAACCCCACTGTGTACTTCTCTAGTGGCTTCATATTTTTCTCATTACGAGTGAAAGTATATCAAGTTCAAACCTGTTTCCCGTTATATGGATAAAACACTTTGTTATGCAAGGTGGTTCCATCACGTGGTGCCGAGCTCCATCTCATCCAACAAACCCTTCGCCCTGGATTGGAGCTTCCAGGACTTCCTTTCATATAACAGGGATTAGGTTCTCGTTGTTCCAGAAAATAAAAATAAAAGAGGCCTCTGGAATTGCAGAAGTCTGTTTTTTAGCAAGGGAATGTCAGCTTTCCCCATTTTCATGAGACACCAGAGCAAGCCCTGCCAGCTGGTGAGGTTTTGAGGGAGAAAATCTAAGCATTTTCAATGGCTGGGTCTTCTCTTCCCTGCATATTTGCACCATTCTACCTAAATTATAACCTTTTCTCTGCCATGGCAAATATTTTTCTTTAAATTAGCATTTTATTCAAGAAAATTCTTGCTATCTTTACAGCATTTTTTTTCTTATAGCTTAAAATTGCCCTTCTTTGACTTTGCTCCTTTTAGTGAATAAGGAAAATTCTCCACAATAGTTTAGATGGTTCATTCTCTCTTCCTCATCCCCTCTTTTGAAATATTAATTTTTTTTTTTTTTTTTTTTTTTGTGCCAGCTAGCTATCCTTTAAGTGTTTGGCTGGCAAAGTTCTTTAATAGGATGCTCTACAAGTGCAGTCTCAGAAATTTGTCTCCTTACTTCCCTCCAAACCACATCCCACTGTCGTGCCTGTCATTTTGTTTGACTTTTCTCACTCTTTCAGCTCCAAGTCTGTGATGAAAAGAACTCGATTATTTCTGTATTGATAGCATATCTTCATTCTCCTGGAAGTCTTTCCCACATCTCCATAGTTATAACCCTTCCCTTGAGTGAGTCAAAATTGATTAAGAGACTTCATCTCTGGCTATTTAAGTGCAATTATTCACTTCTACCCTTGCTATTTAACAGTATCACTTGGAAATTGATGCTTCTATCCCCATTAATTGAGTATTAGGGATTCAGGGAGTACAAAAGTCTTATTTCTTTGGTAAGGAGAAACCAAGATCTAAAAAGTTTCACTTAAAATTATATGACAGGAGCATTCAGAAGCTGCTAATGAATTAGCTTTGAATTGTATCCTACATCAACAATGGAAGCATTCAGCAGAACCTGGGGACAAAACATATTGTCCTCTGCTAGATTATCCTTCCTATAAATACAGCCTTAAGAGCTCTAAAGGGGACTCATTCAATTCCCAAAGCAGAAATCATATTTTCCGTTCTTTGGGAGGCAGACAACCTCCAGGAACAAGGCTAAGATCCCTCCTCCCACCCTCTCTGCAGGCTGAGGAGAAATTATCCAGGGCTTTGTGTTTTAGTGTCATGGAGAGAAGGAGGGGAGAATTATTATTATTATATTAAACAAGAGAACATAAAATTTGTATGTCAGACTGAGGCAGGCAGTGAAATTCAGTTCCTCTACAGGACTTGAATTTAGCACAGCTTGTCAGAGACAGACCATTTTCTTTTTATTTCCACTTTTACTTTTTGATGTGCCTCTGGGAAAGTTGCTTAGGAGGAAACTTTTTTTCTTTTTTTTTTCTTTTTTTTTTTTTTTTTTTTTTNTTTTTGGTTAAATATTGCTGCTGAGGAATAAACAACTTCTATTCAGAGGATGAGGAATTATGAGGTTTTGGGGTTTTTTTTTTTTCCTTATTTATTTCCAAACCCAAACAAATAGTTAATTTTCTGTAATAGTTGAAGCACTCATTTATACCACAGAGCTGTTTATTATCTCCTCTACTCCCAGCCCAAAAGTAAACAGTATTTCAGTGGGGAATTTTGGGTATATCTGAATCTGGAGTCAAATAGGATCTTCTTTTCTATGCTGTTACTGGAATAACACCTGGATTTACACAAACCTCACAGTATGCTTGTTGGCAATTTCACCAAAGCAATATTAATTTTATATTTCTAGAGAAACTCCAGCAAATCTATGAAGTTCTCAAAATCTACGAGTCAATCTTGCACACAAAATTGAAGCCCTGTCATTTCCATGGGGTTAAAAAACCAGCTCTGAGGCTGTGCAATGCATTTCAGGAATTTCAGGGGAACAGTTCCAGCTCCTTCATTTCTCCGCCTTGTTCATCAAGCAAGAAGTCCTAACAAAGGAAGGAAAAGGGGCCAAACCTGACCTTACCCATTCCAAAAACAGTCATCAATGCTCTCAGGAGAAGTTTGTGTGTAAGGAAACGTGCCACATTTCTGCTCTGAAAGCATTCATTGACTCCACTTGGCACAGAATTGGCATGGAGAGCCTGGAAAAGTTTCGTTTTCTGTGACACCTCCCAGTGGTTCCTAGAGAGGGGATTCACAGGGCTCATCCAGGGAAGGACCCAGAGGACTTCTTTACTCCTTTCTAGTCTCTGAGATGTGCCTTGCACAGCTCTCAGGCCACATTTTCGCCCTCCTGCTGTTTATAGTTTCCTCCAGGATGCCTGGCAGGCCCTGTATGTTTGATTTAACAGGTTGATGTTGTGCCTCAGCCTCAGATCTCCTCGGCTCCAACAAAGCTGCAGCAGTGAAACGCCAGCACCAGCTCTGGACACCAGGAAGATCAGCACTTTCCCATCAATTACGCAGTAATAAATACTCAGGGCTCCAAATGTTCCCAGCCAGGCCTGAGAAACCTCCAGGAGACAATTGGAGCATCAGGTAAAGACCCCTCTGCTATTGAATTCTCTCCATTAAGCTGGAGAATGGACAAATGAGCAAAAACACACTACTGCCCTAAAGTAAACAGGGAATTTCCTCTGGGGACATACAGGAAATTTTTCAAGGTCTATCTTTTCTTCCTTTAGTACTTGTGATGTGGTTTGGTATCATTACTTTAAAAGTGCTCCACTTAAAAATATCTATACAGCTCAGATAGTGTTATTTTTTAGGATTCTCTGGTCAAAGAAATGCTATTCTGACCTCCCTGAAGGTTTACATTACCTGCTAAAACCCACAAACCCTGCTACAAAAACCTAGAATTTTTTTCTTCCCCTTGTACCAATTTAACTGGAATTAATCCACAATAGTCATATATTTGCTGTGGACATTTCCATTTATTCTCAGTCTGGGGTCCTTATCATATCAGATCTTGGTTTAGAACCCACACCTACTAATAGATTTTAATTTTTTTTTAACTTTCCAATAAATTTAGGTTTAAAATGCAAATTTGGATTTATCTCAATCTTTCTGTCCGTCTGTCTCTGGTGTGTGAGTGTGTTTGGGGGTGTGAAAACACATAACACACAGAACACCCAAATATATTTGGTATATATAGCGAGAACTCTGTGGAAAAGAAATTTTAACTGTTTGTTGACCACGCAAGAAGGGCGGTGGCAAAATGAATTTTACTTAAATCCTACTTAGTTTGACAGTTGATCTAACACAGCAAATAATCATTTTCTGAGAACCACAGCATGACTCCACTTGTATTAAAATATTAATTAACCTACCAAATAAGCGTTTTTAGTTCTATGGCAACTCAGTGTTTTAAACATCACTGTGCAAATCCTTTCAGGTGTTTTTTACCATTTCCAAGTATAAATAAATTAAGAGAATCTTCAGTTTGAGGCCTGCAGAGTGTTTTCCAAATGGTCATCCTTGGATCCACTGGAGCAAAGTCCACTTTGATCTCCTGTGTTCTAGCACAAAAAGACTGGACCACAGGAGGATGAGCACTAAGGGCCTCTCCTTGTCCCAGAAGTGGCCATGCTGCTTCATCTCTCCCTGCCAAAATCCTGGGATACGGCTCTATTATTAGAGAGGTGCTAAGCAAATCTTCATGGAAATGGAAGTCAGATAACAAGCCCTGAGATCCAAGATAAGGATTAGAGCCGTAACTCCAGATTCTCTGGGGAATGGGTGATAACCATCAGGTTTACATCTCAACCCAGATGTTTCTGCTGTCACTGTGTGAACTCATTAAAAAGAGGCCAAGTGGCCAGTTTGGAGCAGGTGCTTTTCCTGTGTCCCACCTGCCCTGCCTGGGGCCTCTCAGTACAATGCTGGCAAGCCTTAAAAGCCCTCTGCTGCAAAAAACTGACAGCAAACAATGAGCTATTGTTGTGACTGTCTTTGTTGAGAAATAAAAATCCCAGATCATTGTCATCTACTGGAACCATTTTGCTCATTTGAAAAATGCAGCAGCAGCTTCTGGTCCCCTGTGAATGCTTGAGTCCTCAAGAATGCAGATGTCCCAGCAGAGGCAAGCTTGGCAGGAGAAACCTAAGCTGGATGAAAAATAGACAGAGGAGAGGGCAGAGAAAGGGAGAATGAAGTTTCTCACTACCCCAGGCTTGAGAAAGGCACAATATATAATCTGCATTGAAGGAGAAAAAGGATTTTTCAGTAAGCGCTAAAGGTCAGGAGCTCAGCTGCGTGTCTCGTCCATCCAGCAGCACCTCTGGAGCTGCAATTTTCCACAGTGACTCAGAGGAAAAGCAGCATCACTTACTCAATTGTCCCCTCACACTGTCAAGCTCTCAGTTTATTTTGGATGTTCTTCCAACTCGAGCCGGCTTTGTTTAATTGGAGGTTGGAGAATGGGCTCGTAGGGCGCGGGCACGAGGAGACAGGGAAATCACAAGGCAAACACTGAGTCATCCAGGGCAACCAGGCAAGTCCTGCTCCCCACGGTGAGAAGGCCACCAGTGTGGAGCAAATGTGGGGAGTGTGGTGATTCCCATGGGGAATCTCCTCTTGGACAAGTTTCTAAACGAGGAGAAGCATCCAGTGGGGAATATCAGGATAAACACTTCAGTGCTGACCCAGAAACACCATTTAAAGGTGTGGCAGGTCCCAGCTACACAAAAGGGAATTCCCAGTGCTGGTGCAAAGTTATGTTTGCACTTGAAATGCAATTTGGGAATTTGTTGGGAGAAAATTCACCAGCATGGATGCCCTAGAGATAAGATCATTCAGAGATTATAAGGATCAACATATCACATTCTATGCTCCACTCTCCCGGAGACAAAAGATTTTTTCATCTTCCCAAGTAGCAGAATAAGGCTGGAGCTGGAGACATTTAGATAATAAAGGGAAAAAAAAGACCTAAAAATTTACAGCATTGAGGTTCCAAGTTGCTCTTCAGCTCCTGGATCACAATCCAGCCAGCTAACTGGGAATAGTTATGGAAAGAGGACTCATTTCCATCCCTGGAAGTGTTCCAGGCCAGGTTGCATGGGGCTTGGAGCAACCTGGGATAGTGAAAGGTGTCCCTGCTCATGGCAGGGGTTGGATCTTTAAGGTCTCTTCCACCCCAAACTATTCCATGATTCTGTGGTTCCCTGGTGCACCCCTGGTGAGGTTCAAGGTGTCTCAAAGCAGCAGACACTGCCCTTGTGTGAGGAGTCAAAGACAGCAAAGGCCTCCTTTTTCCCTGGCCTTGAGAAATCTGGAGCTGGACACGCGATGTTTATCCCCACAGGATGTGTCACCCTTGTGTGCACCAATTCTGCCACGGCTGGTCCTGATTTGGGGAGCCCCACGGAGCAGCAGAGACACAGCCAGTCACAGCAGAAATTCACAGGGTGCCCCAGCAACCAGTAACTCTCCACGCTCCAGGAATAGTATCTGTATGAATATTCACCTGTCTTAAAATGACCTCTGAATCCACTGACCACAGATCTCCTCTGGCTTTTCCAGAGAGCTCCTTAGTTACACAAACAACATTTATCAGTCCACTGGGTGTTTTCTAAACCCAAGCCCTCCTATTTGTTATTCTTGCTTGTTTTTCTTTTCCCTTTATCTATTCGAGCAATGCTACCTTCAGGTCTGTTTTTCTTGCCTACAATTTTTGATCCACTTATAACTTTTAAAATAATATCTTTCATCATAAACTTGAGGGCAGAGTTTTCAAATAGTTTCTAAATTATAGCCCCGAGAGTTAGGGGACACATTTCCTGGCACTCTCATCACTATGCCAAAATACAGAAAACTAGGAAATTGTGAAAATTGTGAAGCAGTATCCACAAATTCTAATTATTTATATATGCCTATATATTTTGCTCAGATTATTTGATTGACTGATAGATAGATAGATAGATAGATAGATAGACATACAGATAGATATAAAAATATAAAATAACCTGAGCTAAAGATAGTTTTTGAGCATGTTTTTAAAAGTTTGATTAAAGTTTTCCAGATAAACACTGTTTAACAGCAAATATTGTGTTACTTCACAACACAGAAGTCTCCTCTCACCCCTCTTTCCTTCTTGAGCTCTTTGTTGGTCATTAACTGCCTGTGCTGAGTAGTTTGTTCCATTATCCAAACTCCAGATCTGTCCTCACCAGACAATAGCCAGCTCTGCTGGCAGATGAGTACATTTTGGGTCTGGTATTCTCTATTCTTACAGCTTTACCTAATGGAAATTTGTAACGTGTAGTAATCCAACTTCCAAAAAAAGATACAAGATGATGTAAGGAAAAATATTTAAATTTTGAGAAGAGAAAACACACTACATACTCCTCCTCCAGCTTCCCCAATTCTCAAAGTTTTTACTTTGGAACCCATGCCACTATTAAAATATATTAGAAGTTAAGTGTCTTAAAAGGATTCAGTAATCCAAATACACCTCTGAGTGTTGTCCAAAATGTCTTACTCGGGACCAGCCAAAGTAACTAAAAATACATCTGTTGACTTAAGCAAAGTTTGGATCAAAATCCTAATGTGTGACTGGTTTGCTTGTCTTAGTGTAAACCAGACCTTAATACTGAACGTGTTAAAGGAACATCTGCATTTTCATCCTCCCTGCTTTCTCCTCACCCTTGTTCTGCCCATGGCTGGGTTTTGTGCTTCATTTGACTGTGTTTCCTTTTTTCCCCTCTGTGCAATGAGAAAGACATGGATTTGTCCCACTTAATTTTGGATACTTAGAGGAGGCTTCCAAGCCCGGAGCCTCAGCATGGCAAAGAGGAGCTGGGTGTCTCTGGAAGCAACTCAACAGGTCTAAAAGTTGAAGTGTCTCTCTTTGCCTCTCATTCTCGGTGGATTAGAGAGGAGCCAGTGGAAATGTGTTCTCAGCTTGGTCCCTCAGTGCAGGGCCTGCAGCCAGGCAGGAGAAATCCGAGTTCAGGCATGCAACCCCACCCAGTATCCACTGGGAGCCTGGGATGGCCACTCACTCCATCACGCTGCCCCCACCACATTTTTCCTGTAAAAAACCACCTCTCCAAGAGCACGGCAGGGTCAGAACAGAGGACAAAGCCACACACATCCAGACCCTCATCCCAACCTTGTCAAACAAGTGGCATTCTCTTTCTTTCCATTCCTTTTCTAAGCAGGGAATCCACACCTCATTATCCACAAGAAGGGCTGGAAGATAGAGCAGCTGGCAGGGATGCCACCTCTGAGCCTCCCCTCCCTGTCCCCAGGTTAAAAACCGTAACAATAAAAGCCACTCTGTGGTTTCTCCTTGCCAGCTCTTTGCTGAAGGAGCCACCTCAGTGCTGTGGTTTCAGGTTGTGCCCCGTTGAGGTCGGTTCTGCACGAGCACAGTCCCTCTGCTGCTGCTCCTCAGGCCCTGGGCTCAGCCCCAGCTCCCCCTCAGCCCTCCCCAGGCACTCCAGGGTTGTCACTGGGAAATGAATGGATTTGCTTTCCTTTCCTCTCTAGTTCTTTCTCTCAAGGGAGAAGAACAGCTGCTGCCCTCACTGTCCCCAGGGGGTCTCCCCACTGCTGCTCCAGCATTTATAACTGGATGTGAAAGAGAGAAGAAACAAAATTCTGAATATTTTTCCAATGACAAACAGTGAGCTTTTATAAACTATATTCTCTGTTATTCCATTCCACAGAAATTGCTGATCAGTTTGTGAAATGTATACGATGAAGACTTTACCCTGCCTGGTTTTACCTTTGTAACTTGAGGAGTTACTGACTGAGGGGCAAGAAGAGCTTCACCCCCCCCTTCACAAATGGCCAGGTTTAGAGCTTTGGTTAGAGGAAGGAACCAGTCATCAGGATTTTATGGAAGCAAAAGGGAAAAACCAAGCTTAAGTGCTACCAAAACCAGACCTCCCGTGTTTAATGGCAGCTGGACCTCTCGAGGAAACCACTTGGGCGGACACCCGGTCCCATGTGGTTGAGCTGTTCCCTCTGTCAGTGGTTTCAGAGGAAAAGATCACGTATCACACTCGCAGCCAGAGCCGTCTGGAGTCAATAAAATTATTTGCTCTTCTTCCCCAAAATGTTTTGAGTTAACCCATCAAAATTTCCAAAGCGCTGGCAGGATGGAATAGCTGCAGGCACCAGGAGAGAGGGAGGTGAGCAGCCAACCCACAGAGTAACATGAGGGTGGAAGATACTGAGCTGCCCAGGAATCACCTTAATATCAGGCTTTATTCTGTTTTGAAAACTTGACTCATGTTCTGAATTAACTGTAATGTCAAATTACAGCACGCAAAACCATATTGCTATTTTGCCTAAGTTATTTCAAGAAGAGATGTTGCATTTGCAGCTTTATGTCCCAATTGCCCTTGTGACTTCAAATGGGCAGAAGATTTCAAATTAGCTCAATTTAAAAACTGCAGTCAGGAGTATTCTGCAAGAAAGGGGCCAAGGAAAATATGTGAAACACTTGTTCTTAAGAGATCAGGTCAAATAAGTGACCAGAAGGAATTTCCATTTATAGCACTGTGTGTCCTGCAGTGGCTGTAGCACTGCCTCTGACAGTAGGATGATTTCAAGTTTAAAAGTGTATTTATCTTTTTTTTTTTCCCCCCCTCCTGTTATGCTGCAACAACAACAGCAAAATAACATTTTGAGGAGGTGGAGGAGTTGTGGCCAGGCAGTGTTTAGGCAGCGTGATGTGAGCATCTGGCTGGCAGAGAGCTGGAACCTGCACCCCAGTTACCTGTAGCTGCCTCATATTTTCCTCCAGTTTACACGTGAGAATTCAGGATTTGTCCAATTTTTGCCCAGAAATGCATAGAAAGGGCAGCTGGGATTCTGTCAGGCAGGATCTGAGCACTCTGCCTAATGCAACAGGTACTGCTCCCACCTTTGGGGATGGGATTTCTCTCGCTGCACACCTCTCTCTGCTCCCATGGGTTTTCATTGCAGCCATCACCAAGATACACAAACCATTAATTAAAGTACCGAAAATTAACCACACTCACAGGAAAACAACACTGGTATATGCACATTAATCACCTTAGGGACCCTTAGAACCACGAAATATCATCAAACTGCCAGTGATTTCAGTGTTAAATTGGCATCAAAAGCCACCTTCCAGCAACTTGGCTGTACAAAACTGAACTGATCATGACCAGAATGTCCAAAATGAGGGTGGGGAGGAAGGACCATCCCTCTGACATCCTGGTTATCAGTCAGGACTGGATTATCATCCCCTACAATAAACAGTCCCAAGGCCACCACCACCAAAAGAACCCCCCACACCTTTAGTAGATTACAGCTGCTACATTTCTACTCAAAAAATT
>VWZN01020594.1:11259-32050 GCA_013396955.1 Regulus satrapa | reverse complement strand
AAAAGAAGAAGAAAAAAAGAATCTATAAATTATATTGGGTCCCAGCTTTCTATAAGAGAAGCAAAGCTGAGATCCTGTAAGTTTTAAAACTTTTGGTCTTATCAAAGTCATCTCTCAGTTTTTGTGGGACTCCATTCTTAACTGAGCAAATGGTCCCTATTCAATTCCCCCGTATTTTTCCATGTCTTCCTGATGTCATAAGGAAATAAAACTCCAGTGTTAAGTGCTTATGGATTTGTGCTCTGTAAGGGTGAGGCAGCACCCCTCTGAGCGTGTTCATAAAATGAGCTCTTGTAGAGCTTTCTGTGATGGTTCAAGACTTTTTTGTGCCATCCTTGCGCTGCAGTCCCCATCCCATGGGTAAATTCAGGGTCCTTGTCCAGGAGAAAACTCAAAAGTGCCCACAAGGCAGCAACTTAAAATGAACCCTTTGGCTGGGACAGAAATAGATTTTGGATATGCACATAGCATGGTGGTGTGCCTCAGCCAGCTGGGAAGAAACTTTCCTTTAACAAATGGGGAAAGGCAGTCAGAGAGGAGCCCACGATGGCTAATGTGGCACGGAGAGAGCTGGGTCACACCCTCACTTTGTGTATTTGTTCCCTTCAGCCACTGAAGGCTGGCATAATTACACCCCCCACCAGGGTTGGCAGAGATCTCAGTAATTCCAAACTCAGTATTTGTATTCTGCTGTAGAAGTGTGTGTGTGTGTTTTTATATGAAACAGTTTTCCAAGCTTTTTCTTCCAGTGGCACTGTCAGGATATCTGTGAGCAGTTCAAGGGCTTCGTCTGTGCTCATTACTGTCAACAGCACAGACCCACAAAAGTATTGCATTGATCTGTCCAACTCCCAGAAAAGTAATTAAAAATAAAAAGAAAAATGTTGCTGTAAGATTGGTTTAACAGAAAGGAGATCCTGAGACACAAGGAAAAGCCTAAATACAATCAAGTCAGCCTCGACATAGGAATTTGAATTCTGAATATCAGAAGAGGAAGAATGGCTTCATTTGGCTGCTTTTGAGAGAATTACAGGAATTTGTGGACTTTAGAGACTCATTCCTGCTCTGCATTCCCACTTTATCCCATGGATTACGTGATAGGAGGACCTGTGTGTCTTCAGGAAGGGTGGAAAAAATGGAAGGCAGGATGGCATTCAATGGCAAAGATCTAAACAAGGAAGAAACAGGAAAAAAACAGTCAGTTGTCTGGTTTTACTCAAACATCAGCCATTTCACTCCAAGAAGATTTGTCCCATAATGTGGGACGGTGTATCCACCAGCTTCAGGGCAAGGAGAAAAGGTCAAAAATCGTGTTGGTGTTCTTTACCCATCTGTGTGAGAGAGGAAGGGTTCACTCTCATGACAGCTGGATCACAAAACCATGGAATTAGATGGTGGATTACTTTCTTCAATTTACAATGCCCTGCAAGTGTTTTGTTTTTTTTTTTGCATTTGCAGAGCAGGAGAGGAGATGGGAAACTCCTTCCCAACCCCTTCAGCTGGCCTGAAAGTGAGGGGAGAAGACCTTTACTCTGATGGCATCCATCAGAACTCCTCAGGGTGGAATTCAGCTCCCAAAGGATTTACAAGGCAAACCTTTAGGCTTTTGTCCCCTAAATGGCTCCAACTTGTGGGTGAAAGAGACATCTCTGATGGAAAAATGTGTAATGAGCAGGGATTTTGAAATTTGCACTGGGAAAGATGTGTGTCCTTCAAGGACATGTCTCTACTCAGCTGGAGAGCAACAGGGGCTCCATAAATTAAGTTTGTCTCAGCAATTAATTAACTTTTCCATAATGACTAGATCACTGGAGGTGGGAGGAAAAGAAGAGTGAGTACGGATGATTTTCCCTGGTCTGGAGGGCAAGACAAATAACAGGATTTGGCAAGTTTGAGCAAGGACGCAGCTTGGACAACATTTACAGCATGAATGTAAAGAGTACCTACGGGGACATCAGCTGTCCTGGAATTCAGAGCCTCCCAAGCTTCTTGAGGGACAACTGGACTCCTTAAAATCAGGGCCAGTTGCCACTATCATGAGGAGTGATGTTTCTATTAGCAAAGCAGCTGCAGATCTGGGTTCGGGTGTAATCCTGTTTGATTATCCCACCACCATTGGTCCAGACTAATGAATAGTTAGGAATGGAAAGCTAATAATAAAACAAATTATTTTTGCAAAGTTTGGCTTAACTGTGTATTTTTCAGATGGGAATTATGCTTGGATTATAGTGGAAGGAAAAATGTCAGTTTATCTGAGAGAGGGGAGCCCAAGGGAAATAAAAAAGGCACAGCTGGACATTGTTGTCTGCACATACAGGAGTTTTGGCTGATGTTGCACAAATTGTCTGAAATTTGAACATTAACTGAGCTCAGCTGGGCTTGCTAAATAGCTGCCTTCAAAACCAGGGACTGGCCTCTGAGAATACCAATCCACCTTCCAGACTGCAGTCCTTGTAGTGCCACAGAGGTGAAAGGCCAACCGTGGCTTGAGTCTCCATCACTCTGAAATCTCACAGAGGTCATCAAATGGTTACAGTCATTTTGGCTTTCATGGCCAAGGAATTGCAATGGCTGAAAAGAACATCCCCCCCTCACCCAGAACTCTGACAGAACTGGGACTGGGACTTAAGTTATTTCAAATAGAAGTTTTAACAAATGTAAGCCCCAATCTCTTTAACTCTCCCTCTCGCTCTCTCTCTCTCTCTCTCTCCCTCTCCATTTGTACAATGTGAGGAATCTGAAAGGGGACTGAGATGGGGAGTAAATATAACAATTGAATGAAATTACCAATTAAATGCAGGTTTATTTCAGATGTTCCAGTGGACTGGCAGTTCGAAATATTTTTTGTTTACATTTAGTATCTCCTACTCCTATAAAGCAGCAATGTCAGGGATATATCGCAGTCACAAAAAGAAGAAAGGTTGGAATATCTCTAGAATATCTCCTGCCATGCAGATATCCAATACCATGCAAGATTTGGATGGAAACTTCTGGTGCCTCATCCCACCCCAAAATATAGTTGAATTCAAATTCTTCAAGGTGTCAATGTGGCAGTGTTTGATTTTCATTTTCTATTTTAACCTGCTGGGAAGCCACATCTAAAGCATGCTACAACATTTTCCAGCCTTCTCAAAGAGATGGGCATGACAGCTGCAGGTAGAGCCCTCAAGGTGGTGAACCAGCAGTTGTTTTCATGGGATGACATTGCTCCTTAGCCTTTCTTGATGAGAAAATTAGGCCTCTTAGGCTTCATAGTCAAAGATTTGCTTTCCTGCCCTGGATTGTGTTTGCAGCTCTCCTTTGAACTCTCTCCATTGTTTAGATGGCTTTTCTGAAATGTGCTCCAGAGCTGGACACATCATTTAACAAGTTTTGAATGGAGCAGTTTTTAGAGGCAAGGTCACTTCCCATCTTCTGCTAAATGTTCTCCGTGTACATCCAAAAGTTCTGACTTTTTATTTTGCAATAGTTCCCATTGAGAAAGCTACCAGTGCCTCATTTGCCACTTGCCAGATAAATTTCTCCCCTCCCACACACAGAACTTGGCATCTTGTCTCCAGACATTGTAGCCTCAGTTTGACTTTATTAAAACAACTTTGATTGGACTGTGAATAATTAATCATTCTTTCCTATTGATTATTTACTAACTTGTCTTTCTTGTGATTCCAGAAAACTGAACTCACAAAGGCATTATATCATCATGGGATGGTTCCTAATCATTAGACAGCACTCAACCAGCATTAACTAGTTTTTCCTCTCTTCAGTGTTTTCCTGAAGCCCAGAGAACTTGAAAGATTTCTGGAACTCTTGATGGTATAAAACCATGCCCTGAAAGGACAAACCTCTTCCAAAAGGGTCTCCTCTGGCCACCACATGATATTACCTATTTTTGATGGAGGGTCCTTTATTTTCTCCTCAGGAAAACAGACAGCTGTGCTGCTGTCAGCTCACTGAAAAACATTCCGTCCAGCCTTTCCAGTTGTTAAAATAGAATCCTTATTATTTCAGTGCAGGACTAACCTGACTTGTTGGTTTATCCACTTCATACAGTTCTGGAGGCCTTTTCAATTCTGCCCATTATCTACTGAGTTTAAACCAAACAATTTCTCAGTTCCCTGTGTCCATGCCTGTTAACTTTTTCTGTGGAAGGTTCCTGCAGACTGCTATTTTATTTATTGCTCTGGGTTTTGAAGATGCACTTTGTTTTTCCAGCTCTGGGGTTCCCAGTGTTTGTGTGCTCCCTGTCAGCCCTTATCTCTGGACCCTTTTGCACTCAGGTGCAAATCTGCAGCCACATCAGGATAATCAAATTAGCTCCACCTCAGCCCTTCACTCCCTTTCTAAGGTGGCCAACAGTTTTTGGGCAACTGGATTATTCTTTGGTTCCTGAAGAGAACATGAAGAGAAGCACTTCTAACTCACACAAAACTTTCCAGACTTTTCTTTCTGAATCTTTATGCCAAAAGCTATGGTTACATACAGAAGTTAAATAACAGGCAATGGTGAAATTAGTTCTGTGACTCATTGCACTGTGCCTGCATGGTCTGGACAGTGGGTGAGGACTGCCTGGAGTTCAAGGCTGACACTTCTGTCCTTCCATGTGCTCCAAAACTCTCCAGTTACTGTTTTCACTCACAGTAAGGACAGGAATCAGAGCTCTTGAGAGGTTGGGGCTCAGGGTCTCACAGTGTAGCTGAGGCTCAGACTTGGGTTTTCTAAAGGCTCATTTACATTGACTTTTCCAGGATAAACACTCTGAGTGACTCACTATAACCATAAAATCTGTGAAAGAAGGGAACAGTAACCCCTAATGCGGAGTCCTAAATGATAAAGTTATTTTGTAGGAACTTTTTCTTGCACAGGGGTGGGTACTGAATTGTCCAGTGAGCACATACATTGCCAGTAACCAAAAGCCTTGATATCTTTGGCAGGATCACATAAATAATGTTTCTCCTAGAATAACATGTTCTTGAACTGTTTCTCCAGTGTATTCTCTGCACACATGCTTCCTATTAGTCACAGACAGGGACTTCTTACCCAAGAGCACTTGTATATCCAATATACAGAGGTGAAAAGAAGAAAACTGGGAGATTTCTAATACCACCTTAGAGCCTGGTTTAAAACCTTTCTATCTGCTCCACATTTCTTTCCCTCTGTGCATGTGTTAAAGGACATGAAACCACGTTAGATGTTTTAGCACTGCTTCCCATAATTGTGATTTCCATGATAATTCTGCAGGTTAGGGGTGAAGCAGAGTATCAAACACAATCATTTTAATAGTGTTACAAAATAAAGAATCCCTCTGGGGGCTGAGGCTGAGAGAATTTGGGTTCTTCATCCTCAGAGGGAAGTGGAAGTATGGTATTTTTATGGCCTGAAGGTACTGAAAGATGGAAATACACCCTGTCCCAGCACAGCATCCGAGACAAGCGATGCAAACCATTTTTCCTGAAGTGCCAAATTCTCCCTGAAGAGCTGCTCCTTCATTTTCAAATGGCTGAAGGTGATGTGCATCCTGAGCTTTACATCAAGCTCAGTGCACATTTTTCCAGTATTGTTTGTTTTCCTGGGAGAGGATGGAATGGAACTCATCCATAAGGAATCACTTCAGCCTCACCTGAATGCCTTTGGAAGCCTCTTGGACATGCACACAAGCTCATGCCAGCATTTTCCACCTTGACAAATGTGCAGGACTGACACAATCTCACTCCAAGCTTGCAAACATATTTAATGGCATGTCAGAATGACTCACAGCATCCCTGACCTCAGGTTTCCTCTTCTACCTCTCAGCTCTGCCTCATTTTCCAGCTCTGCCCCTGTGCAGGTGGCATACAAACCTGTCTATCCAGCATTGTCACCCTGCTCAATGTGGCTCTTCTCTTCACATCCCTTGGAGGAACTAGAGATGAGGTGCAAAATTCCATCGTTTTCAAGGTACTGGGAAAGACTTTCATGTCATCCCACCTTATTCCACATAATAGATTATTTAGCATTAGTTTTCCTGTCCATCCACTAAAGGGAAAATCCCATTTGGGTTCTTGCCATCTCTTCTCTTTTATCTCAGGTCTTAAGCTACACAGCCTTGCCTTGTTATCTTGCTCACCTTGCTTTGGGAACATCCAAATCCAAAATCCTCCATGTTTCCTTTGTTGGGAGTTACTGATCTGTTGTCTTCCTCTTCTGATCCCTCATCTAATTTCTTTCCTATCATAAGAAAAAGCCCTGCTTGTTTTCATTTTCGATCTCAGAGACTTGCATGATTTTCTTTTCAATCAGTAATTACAAGCTGATAGAAAACTCTAAGCAGGCAGAGGACAAAAATCTTCAACTATTTGTTCCATTTTCTCATAGTCTTGTCTTAGACTATTTTCCCAGACTATGATTTATACAACAAAAAAAAGTTATGTTTTAAATATGCTCTGAACAATTTTATTGTTCTACCCTCTGCTCATTCACAGCATGCCAGAGTGGTTGATGGTGGAAGGGACCTCTGCAGGGAATCTGCTCAGTCCCTGCTCCACGAGGGACGAGATTCAAATCTCTGTGACAATAACATCAACGAGACAAATCTCACTGTCTTCCTTGGCTACACATTTCAAAGGGTCAGTAAGTTCCAGAAGCCCAGGTAATTTGATTTCTCACAGCCTCATTTCGTGTGATCCACCCTCAGATTCCACACGAGATAATGCTTGGGGGTAAAACCTAACAGTGCAGTATTGTGGCTGAAATATGTCCCCCTGGTGTTTCTTTTTTTCTGAAGTATTATATTCTCCTGTTATTGGAAGTTCTATAATTTCTCTTACAAGACCAGCTAGAAAATGATAAAATGTTCACATCTTAAACTAAAAAATCCCTGAATTCTGCCAAAAGAAACAAACCCACATGCTGAAAAACTCTTTACCTATGTGAAAGTGTATGAACTTATCAGGAACACAATAATTTACAGGGTGTTTTTTTTGTTTTTTGTTTTTTTTTTTTATATTAATGATGAATTTTGGTGGCATTCAACTCAAAAAATCAGAAGTCTCAGTGTTCATATCTACATGTAAACTTAGTACCTATGATCCTTATATGTTGAGATGTAGGATTTAATTCAGTTGCCTCAATCAGTTGCCTAGGTATCAAGGCACCATATTTTTTGTGCCAAGCGGAATTTATTTTATTTGGGATTCCATTTCCCATCTGATAATCAGTTGCTTGCCCATAAATTTGTAGATCCTGTATAATGCCCACTCTTTTTCCCTGTAGGTTTACCCCAAATGGCACTAGACCCCATCTTTAGACAACTCAATCAAGGAGTAAAACTGCTGCAGCTCAGGAAATTTTAAAGAGTGCATTGAGGGAAAATACACACTGAGGAAAATTGATCAGTTTAGGTATTCCCTGGACTCCACTGATTACATGGCAGGACATCTACAGATGGAAAATGGGACACAATTCCATGTAAACGCCTGAATACATAAATGTCAACCTCTCAGGTGAAACCCACCACATATTTCTAGACAACCTGGTTTCTATTTTGCTGTCTCCAATCCATTATATTTCTTGACAAGTCAGTTTTTTGTCAATTTCTTGACAATGAGTTTCAAGTAACAGCTGGAAAAAAACACATGTTGAAGAAAAAATTGTTGGTATGGGGGGGTTTTTTGGTTTTTTTTCTTTTTTTTTTTTTTTAAGCAGAAGGTTTGGAGACCTTCCAAGGAAAGTGCAATCAGTATATATTAGAATTTGTTCAACAGCCAAATGTTGTGGACAATTCCAATTATATATGAAACTGAAAGGGTCATATGGAAAGGGCCAGTTTATTTCTCATTCCAAGAAATTCCTCCAAAATAATATGTGGATGCAAACACTGAAAATGGAAACACATTCAGTTCAAACCATCATCAGTGTCTTTTAACTGCAGTGTTTATGTATTGATTCTCTTTTAGTTGTAACATTTATATATCAATTGTACACGCACTTATTTTTATACTCCCTTTTATAAGAGTATTTCAATATTTCTCTCTCCAACTTGAATTTAGATCTCTTCATTGTGGAGAGTTACTTACTACCCTTGGAAAACTGGTCCAGGATCTGACAGATCTCATGATTATAAAGATGCTTATTGCATTAAGCTTAAATTACCTCTTTTTTTTTTTTTTTCCCTTTCACATTATTTTATCCTCCTGGTGATGTTCATAGAATCCTAGAATGGTTTGAGTTGGAAGGGACATTAAAGATCACCCAGTTCCAACTCCTCTGCATTAATAGCACTGGGTCCCTTTTTCCCTGTTGCATTTATCTGCCTCATCATTTTGAGATTATTCTTAGGCCCCTCCACCATTGCTGCATTATGTTATTTCTAAAACTTTTTTCTTCATCAGTTTTACCCTTTTCATAGCCTTTGCTGTTTCTCTGGATTCATTCCTGCCTCCATGTAGAAATTTTGCATCTAGAATAATGTAGTTTAAAATAATTTTTTACAGCCACGACACGCCAGATTTAACTATTAAGCACTCAAAAACATATTTCTGTGGATTGCCTGCCTGCATTTGAGGATTGTGATGCTGCTGCTTCCTGCACACTTAGCAACTTTCATAATTGGATGAACACGATAAGACTCAGTGCCTACAATCTGCCTGGCATCATCTTTAAATCCAGTTCTCTTCTGTCAGGAGCTGCTTCTACTCTGAAGAGAAATGAGGGGTTCTGCATAACCTTTTCCACCATGGATCTACAGTGCCATTTGGCAAAGCAATCTCCCAGCTATTCATGAGAACGAAAACAAAGTGAACTCAAAATATCCACTTTTATTCCCCCCTTCTTACCACAGGTTAAAATTAGAATAAAATAATCGGCTAGATATAAACTTGGTGAACTTGCAGTTTCCAGCTGCATTTTTCTTTCACCACCTGAAAATGTGATGTTTAACTGCCCTGGGTCTAGTTCAGAACCTTTTAACTCACATGTGAATAAGCAAGAATCCTGTGGAAATGGGGTTGCAGAATGTAAGGATAATAATTCAGGACCCTTCCATGGTATTTTTCTGCCAGCACAGATTCTCCCTGGACAATAAATGGACATGCTCCAGGAAAAGAAAACAATGGTGGTGCACTGTGAAGGAATAATGGAGAAAAAGCATTTTTTGGTTGTGAAAAGAGCTGGGGCTGTGAGACTGCCCTTCTAATGGTACATCTGCGATGCTGTAACCAATTCTCTAAAAAACAGAAATATGATGAATGGGGCATTACAGAGCAAATTATTCCAAGGCCTGGTGGTTTTCCAAGGGATTGTCTGCTTTACCCTGCCTGTGGTGTGAAGATTTTGGCCATGGGCCTTTGATTCAAGCCTAAAAATGCTCTCCAACGATGCTCCTTCCCAGGGTAGTTCTGCCACAGACTGAAATTGCAGATTCATGGTTGTTTTTTCTGCCACTGACCACAACAGGCCATGGCCTACAGCAAAACATGTATTCACAGAGGTTAAATAACATATACAATTTCTTTAGAGCAACACACACCATAAAAAAAAATACACTGCAGGCCTTCCTTGCTTTGTGGCAAATCCATGTTAGCACAACAGACCTCTCGTGCAGGGGCAAAAGAAAACAGGCTTAAAAAAAACCCTTTGATTTTCAGGGGCCATTTTTCATTTTTATATTATTACTAGGACTGGCACAGGGTGAAAAACACTCTAATTTTGCTGCACTTCTTGCGAACTCTCTTTAAAATTTTAATCATGGCAAAATAGTCTCGATAGCAATTTCCATTATGACAATGCACAGAAATAAAATACAAGATAAGAGACAAAACAGAGTCCTAGAAGATGAGAAACAGAAATTAATCAGTGATCCATGGCCCTGTATGATACAGAGTGAAAGCAGATTGCTTGCATTGTTTTGAAGGTTTCAAATAAGCAGAAAATTGTTTATTTCAGGCTGGGGTTTAACTGGTATTTGGAAGACTTCCAGTAGTCACAGAGTGATTGAGCCTTGTGCTTTAAAATAAAATGAAATGGCTTGACAATCACTGGGAATTTGTGCAGCCAAGGAAATGAGGTGGGGAGGGGCTGGCAGAGGCACATTCCTGACTCTCATCTGGGTGGGATGTTAGAGTGAACCAGTCCTCAGCTGGTGTCAAGGATTTCTTGCAAAAACAAACCTGGGGGGGGCCCCCACAGAGCTCTTAGAGCCTTTCCTGGGTGATCCAAGTGTCCTGGCTCAGTGTCCACTGCTCTGCACACCCTCTGCTTCTACAAAAGCATTTAGAATTACTGTTTGTATTTTGAGCTTGAAAAGTTGCAAATGTGTAAGGCAGATATTCTTTAAGGGTAAGAATTCTAATGTTTTTTAGGATTTATAAATACACTTATTCCATAGAGAGACTTAAATCCTGAAAAGTTCTTAAAAAGAAAATCACTCAGAGCAATTTAAAACAATTTTTTAAAGAAAGACACGAAGGTAGGATGATGCAGATATTGATCTGCACTGAGTTCTCAGTGCCAAGAAACAGATGGCACTCACTGACTCATGGCAATAATCACAGAGATCAGCTTTCAATGCACTGATTGTCAACATGCAGAGAAATACATGATCAATAATCTATTGCTATTTTCTGTTATTTCCAACCAGTTCTGATGGAAAAGGGTCACTGGGGCTGGGCTATACACCAGTACCAGCGAGGGTTCAGCTGAGCATGACCCCACGTGATGACAGAAAATGTATTTTTAAAGTTTTGTTTCAGATCTTTCTGCATTCTCCTCCATATTCAGAAGTGACTGAGAATACAGAGCCCTGCTAAAACCAAGGGCCTGTAAAAGTATCCACAGAACTTCCAGAGTGTGTGCTGCTCGAGGGAAGAATATGTGAATCACACTACATGGGCTCAGCTGCTCTCCAAACTCAGTGGGGAAACTAAAGCCAAAACATCAGTAGAAGTGTAGCTGGATGCCTTCCAAAACTTCAGGTGAAAAAACAGTGAACTCCAGCATCCCAACCTGCAGTAACCAGGTTCTCAGCTTCAGTGCTTCAGCCAAGAAGTTTGGTGGGTTTAAATCCTTCTCTGGTGTTTCTGAAAAGTAATCAGCCTACCTTTGCCAGAGAAAAAATTGTGGAGAGGGCCACACCATGTTAGAGATGATGGATGGTAGAAACATTATAACAAAAATGGTTTTCTGCAGGAGACACACCCCGGGACCTGTTCAGTTTTCTTGTACAAAGACAGGCAGTTTCCATCACCTGGATCCACAAGGTGTGACAGGAGGATGAGGTGGTGGCATCTGTAGCTGGAACTCCTCTGGGGAATTTCAGCAGGACTGCTTTCAGTTCTCCTGGGCAGGCAATAGGATGATGACACGGAATATTTCTCCTTTAACCAATTGTGCCACAGCAAGAAGACCAAGCTGGCATCATCAGCAAAAGAAATGATGGATGAACATCTTCAGGGCAGACATTTGATTTGGAGGATTCCTGTTACTCCTGCAGTGGAGGGCAGATTGCACAGCTCTTGCCCCAAAGGCTTGTTCCTAACTACTCCAGGGGAGAAGCTCTGCCCCACTACACTGTAATAATCTCTCCTCTTTCTTAGCAGGCTGCTGTGGTTTTCCATTTCCTGTAGCTGACTTTGCCACAGGGCTTTTGCATTTTTGCTTTTCCTTTTATGCAACATGAATAGCAGGTAGTAAAGACCAAATTGTTGGAAGTCTGGCTGATGCATCACCTGGGTTTAATTACTCACAGAGTCAGTGTGGGGCATTAGAGGGAGATGGGCAGAGAGGGGGGCAGGATGGGCATGAGAGATGATTTCCAGATTCTTTCACTCCCTTTTGTGTCCAGAGTTCAAAAGCAACAAATGCCGGAGTCTGCAAAATGCAGACCAAATTTCTCTACTTTTCTTTACTTTTGACTTTTCCCTCACACTGGACCAATAGAGACGTAGTAGGTTACAAGCAGTATACTAACAGTAGTTACTAGTAAACAGCAGAAATATAATCAGGAAGAAATAGAAAAATTCCCATGATGGTAGGGATTGGTTTATATTGTATGGGAGGTAGGAATAAAGGAATCTGGAGTCTTTTCTGTCTATGGAAGCCAAGGAAGTCTAATGCAGCTTGAAATCCCTAAGGCACACCAAAGAACCCGAAGAGGAACAGCTGGATTAAATTTGACTTAAAAGCCACCATAATTGGCACTGGCCAGTAGTCTGCAGTACAGGGATGAGTAGAATGGTTTTCCAATGGCATAAATTGTAGTCTGGTTTGAGTTTTGACTCCACTACTTCAAATTCATTAGCTGATTGAGAAATTTGTTCTGATCTTGCTGAATGCAATAAATTGGGCCATGAAGGAGTAGACTTGCGTGTAACCCCTGTAAATCAGACTGAGACAACCACAGAGTTTTATTGAACACACAGCAGCCTCTTCGTTTGCTGAGAACCACAGCCTGATTTCAAAAGCTTTCCTCTGCTGAAATCTTCCATATCCTGTCCTTAATCTCTTAAACCATCTCAACCCTGGAGCACAAATATTAGAGGAAAACAGGGAGATACATTTTCATTCCGTGTGCTTCCTCTGTGTGGATGTGAATGGCATTCACAATCTCTCCGCCGGCCCGTGTGGTTTTGTCAGCATCTGCTTCTTGGAAGTGAAGTGAGTTGCATGACCTCTTCCATAATTAAATTAAATTCAATTCACAGCTGTTAAAAAGAATCCATATCATATTCTTACTTCAGTAAATGCATAATTCTCCAGCTCCCAGTTACCTCTTACTCTCCTTCCTCTGGTTCTCCCATTACAAAGCTGTTTCCAAACTTCACTCTGAACAGGGCCAGGAACATTTAATTTTAAAATACATATATATTACTCTTCAGAGGATCCTTACTATTCCCATGGCATGCTTTACCTTAAACAATTCTTTTTCATTCCTCNAAAAAAAAAAAACCTTCAAAAAACCAAAACAGCCAAAGCTTTTCTCAGTCACTTCTTTTAGCGAAGTTTTTATATTTTCTGCTTTGCAGCCAAGATGATCAATTTGAAACAGACAGAGAACAATGCCAGAGAGGAGATCTCTATACATGCAAGATTTTTAAAAGTTTGTAAAGGTGAGTTTTGGCTCAAATTAAATTTAATTTCTGCTTAAATTCATCCTATCTCTTAAGATACGCTTTTAAACTGTCTAAATTTTCTATATGTTCATAGTTATCAAAGACTCTGGCCTTGGACTCAAGAAGCCAGCCTGGTTTCTCAGGCTAACCCAGACTACTTCCACATGGAGCATCCTTTGGTATTGTGTGAAGAGCCTGATAAAGTCCTCATGCAGTAGGATTGGCACTTTATATGAAATAAAATCATGCTTGGGGGGGGAAAAAAAAAACCAACAAACCAATTCTTTCTTTGATTAACTTTCTTCCCAGGAAGCAATTTCTTCCTTTTTTTCCTTCTGATGCCCAATAGGTGGGCACCATATCCAGCCAACCCTTCCTTGCTGGCAGATTCAAAAAGTATTTCTTTCTCATGTTTTTAAAGGACCTGAATTCAATTTTTACCAATGTCTTTTCTGGCCCTTAAATAGGAAAACAAGGTAACCTGTTTCAGACCTAAGCTTGTACTGCTCATCGAGATGAAGAATCCAATTTACTTCCACGTGTGTAATATGAGCAACTCATGGAGCAAATTCCCCTGGCTCGGGAGTTGGGATTTTAGGATTTGGGACCTGCACAGTCCAGTCATGATAAAGAGAAAGGTGGTGACCCATTAAGGCGGTCCTGGTTAAAATATCCCAATTTACATGACATCTTAACTATGGCCATACAAATCTTGCTGCCTTCAGACCTCTCTTCTCCTTGGCTTTCAGACACAGAACACAATTTTAGACGTGCTCTGGTCATTGTCCTTGGGTGCTGACCAAGACTGCCCAGCACTTCTCTGCTCTCTCAGACTTTTATCTGTTCACTCAGGCAAGTGTTTTCCACTGAACAGAGAGAAGCAGGATATTGGAGGCAGGATTAAGCCCCCCCATTTCCCAGCACTGAATCAAACAAAAAACCTTCTTCCACCCACACATTGCTGTCTCAGCTTAGCAACAAAAACAACCTGCCAATCTCTCCCCACACAGGAACCTTTAGAGTTTTCATCAGAAGTACAGGAAAGGTACAGCAAAATTTCTCAAGCCCACCAGGCACAAATTGCCATAATTCCTTTCAAGTTATCTGCTGTTATTTTCTTTGAAATCACTGTATGAATCAGATAAGAAGTGAGGGAGAGGGTATTTCCTGTACCAAAAACATGCCACAAATAAAAACAAGAAAGTTTTGCTCCTCTCTAGAGCAGCACTTGCTGGCCAGAACTGTCAATGTTTTTGAGCAAAAACTTTTGTCCAGAGAGTCAGGGAGGTAAAAACAAATAGGAGCCTTTAAATGCCATTGTAGGTATGGGGGAGATTAATTTGGGGATGGAAAGCAACAAAACAAAACAAAACAAAAATTTAAAAAAAAAAAAATAAAAAAAAAAAAAAAAAAACAAAAAAAAAAAGACAAAAAATTGAGGAACAACCCACTGCAAATAAGGACAAGAAAAGAGACAGGAAAATAACAAAGTGAGATTCAATCTTGATAAAGCAGAGACAGCTGTGCAAAAACAAAAACAAAACCACCAAACGACCAAAGAAAAAAACCCCACCAAAATATTTGCACTGACAAGCAATGAAGAGAANATATATATATATATAATATTTACATATCTCTACCCCTAGGTAGAGAAAATATAGAATAAATTCTCAAGGTGGAGGAGAAACTTTCCCAAAAAGACTTATTGTATGATAAACCCCCTGAGGAAGTGATGAGCACAGAGTTTCTTGAAATTCTAAAAGTGAGTTTTTCCCCAAACCAACAAGTGTGCACAGAAAACCTGTGCTGGCAAGGAATTGGAGCATTTAATAGTCCTCTGCCACCTCTGGTTTGTGAAGGTTTTTGGGGATTGAAGGAGCCACAGAGATGATGGCAATGATTTCCAGTAGTTTCTGTCAGTCCAAAGGGAGGGAGCAGCTGGAGAGTTCCTGGAGCAGCTGATGAATCTCCCAAACCTGACCACTCTACTCATCCTGACACCCTGTAACGTGATGGAGCCAGGAGTGGGAGCAGCTAATGCCACAGAACATCTGCTCTGCTCTAAAGACCCCTGGCCTGTCATTAGCAAGGACATTCTTATTTCCTTATTATTGTGATTCCTTACTAATCTCAAGAGGAAAAATCAGAAAAAGAGAGGAGGAAGAGAATCAAAACTGATGTGGCAGAGGAACAGCATTTTTTCTTATTTTCCAAGCCTCTTTCCAGTGCATGCCTGCTGACCCACCTATCTCCAGACCCACCTATCTCCAGACCAGAAAGCCAAGGGCAGTGTCTTTGCCCAAGAAAACAAACTTGTGTACCCTCTGCACGTGGGTTTTGCCTATGAATCACCTCCTGGTGTCNAAAGGCTCACGAGACTGAGTAGTTTATCCAAGCTGTAGGATAGGAAGGACCCTGGGGTATCATATGATTTAATGTTGTATTAAAATAACAGAATCAGGAACTTCTTTTAATTATATATATTTCTATATAGTAATAATATATCACATATATATACACCTTCTATATATTATATACATNAGCAGCTGGAGAGTTCCTGGAGCAGCTGATGAATCTCCCAAACCTGACCACTCTACTCATCCTGACACCCTGTAACGTGATGGAGCCAGGAGTGGGAGCAGCTAATGCCACAGAACATCTGCTCTGCTCTAAAGACCCCTGGCCTGTCATTAGCAAGGACATTCTTATTTCCTTATTATTGTGATTCCTTACTAATCTCAAGAGGAAAAATCAGAAAAAGAGAGGAGGAAGAGAATCAAAACTGATGTGGCAGAGGAACAGCATTTTTTCTTATTTTCCAAGCCTCTTTCCAGTGCATGCCTGCTGACCCACCTATCTCCAGACCCACCTATCTCCAGACCCACCTATCTCCAGACCAGAAAGCCAAGGGCAGTGTCTTTGCCCAAGAAAACAAACTTGTGTACCCTCTGCACGTGGGTTTTGCCTATGAATCACCTCCTGGTGTCATTCCAGATGTTTTCTGTGCATGTATTAAAACCATTCCAAGAGTGGGATGGGTATGAGATGAAAGATGTCTTGATAGAATAAGCTGTAATTTCATATGTAGTTGCTTCAGGACTTATGGGTCTGAGGAAACTGTGCAGATGTGTTTCTGAGCATTAACTTATCACTGAATAGGCACTGTTTCAAAATCATTTGTATTTCAGTCTAGGGATTTCCCTGACAACCTCCTCCAAATCATTCCTGCCTGTTAATGTCCTGTCAAATTTAATGATTCTGGCTTCTCTGACAGTTTTATCCTAATGTGAAATAAATGCCTTCCTGATGCTTCTCCCTGTGTTGCTGATGATGTGAGAGATCAACATTTTTATTTATGTTTGTGTTTTGGCCTTCAGAGGATAATCAAAGCTGGCCACTGAAGGCCATGAAATGGATCCTGTTGGCTTCACTGCAAGTTAGACCAGTCCCCAGTCCAGGTGGGAATGCAATGGTCACTGATGCAGATATGGAGGGGATCAGCCTCAAAGCAGGGGAATAAATCGCAAAGGAAACCACTCCTTCTTGCTAACTAAAGACAGACGAGTTATTTGAGAGACTGAATATTTTTTTGCCAGAGGAAGTAGAAGGAAGGGAAAGTCCTGAGGCTCTTGGGATATCACAGGACCAGTTGCACTAAGAACACACCACAGGAAGGAAAGTTTTCCTCACTAAAACTTCTTTCACTTTACACAACCCAATCTCCAGGTTTCACAGTGCAGACAACTTCCACAACCAGCCCTGGTGTATCACCCACAAGGATTTACTCCAGACACAGCATTTCTTTACTCAGCCCTTGCAAGAAATAACATCTTTGACTCTGGGCTTAAATTTTGCTTCAGAGAGACTGGGTCCGGGCCAATGCCAGCTGGACAAATGGGCCTCCCTGGGAAGTTGCCATCTTTCCAAAGAGTAATAATTTTCTTCAGGTTTTGCCTTTTCTGGGCTGCAAATCCCCATATTGTGGTCCCTCAAAACTAATTATTATGGGAAGGGGATCACAGTTATGTTATTTGTCTCCTGGATTGAAAGAGAGCCTTCTCCACAGGCTCTCACCAAACACATCCCTCTTCTTTGAATAAGGTGCATGGTTCCTAAACTGCTGACATTTGTGTCAAACTTTGGTTTTTAAAATGAGGCGACAGGAACATCTCCCTCCCCACAATGTCTATTCCCTGAATTATGGATTCCCACAGTTCTGGAAACATGATAACCGAAAACTAAGACATTCCAAGGGGCATGTTCCCTATGATAAGAATTGATTCTGACCTATTGCTTTGATTTTTCTGTGCCTGCTTAATGTGACCAAATTATCTTCAGAACAAGTCAATGCACAAGAACAGGGTGGCTCCGAATAACAAAGTATGAGGTGGAGAAGAAACTCCTGTCTCTAACACAGCAAATATTTCAGAAAACATCATTTTTCACTCCAGTGTTTTCTCCTCTGATTTTTTAATCTCCATTTTTTCCACAGAATAAGCCAGAAAAAAAAAAAAAAAAAAAAAAAAAAAAAACAAACCAACGAAAAAAACCCTCCCAAAAAAAAAAAAATCAACCAACGAAAAACACCCTCCCAAACCCCAAAACCTTCTCAAAAGGTCAGAATGATGAATAATACTTCATACTGCAGGTTGCAGAGTCGTTGCATTCCTTTTCAACAGTTCCAATACCACATGAGAAAGTTTGCAAATGCCTTTGAAGATAGCAGGGAACAAGTCCACCTACTTGTATTCAGTATCCACTGAGTATTCAGTATCCACTTACTCGAGAGTATTCAGCCTATAAAATACTCAGCCTATAAAACCTAATAACTGGTAACAGCTTCCATTATTAGCCAAATCCTCTATAGGTAAATTATCCCTTTATCTGCCATTACCACTGTCAACATTTAATTAATCAGCATAAAGGCCTGGTGCTGCCTCAGTGGGGCAAAGGAATTTTTCCCCGTTTATTTAGAGCTAAATCATTATCCAACTGCTATTCTTAGATACTTCAATATACTCTGACTTTCCAGATGTGCAACACCGTTCCTTTCAGCAGCAGTAGTTGGTTTCTAGACAGATTTTGAAGCCTAATTTCAGGGCTGACAGTGTTTTCTTGTAGTATAAGTATGGTTTAAATACAAGGCACTTCAGTGGTCTTCAGTCATCATTATTTGTCATCATTCTGAAAATTAATATTCCTGAATTAATTAATCCCAAGGCATGATGGAGAGATAAACTTCTTGTGTTTCACATACAGTTTATGCATGTGAGAAATTTCAGGTTTTCAAGCTGTGCTTTCACTTCTTTTCCAATTCAACCAAACTCCTGGAAGGGGCATTTTCTCCAGGAACCAGTTTGGTATAAAACTTCCTCAATGCAGAAAACAAAATAATCTCATAGTGCGTGCTCATGTGTTGTCGGCCCATGTAATCTTGTAATATAAAGACACCACTGCATGTGGAGTTAGTGTTTTCTGATAAAATAGTCTGGGTTTTTTTTGGTGGTATCTGCAGCACTTTCAGCAATCACTATAACAGAATGAAGTAACTTAGGCTCACTAAGTCCCAACTTCTTACAAATCCTTTCTCGAACCAATTTCTGAACTCAAATAATTTGTTTCAACAACAACAAAAAAAGGAAAGTTGTAATACACTTGAAATTCTCCAGCATGCAAAAACAGCAGAAATAAAACCAAAATTTCATTAAAAAAACCAAACAAACAAAAAAAAAAACCACCAAAACCCACCCAAAAAAAACCAAAAAAAAACCAACCAAAAAACCCCATACATTTGCAAAGTTCTCTCTTTCGGCCAATGCCCAGACCCAGCACAACCTGGAGTTCATCCTGCATCCATTTGTTTAAACAACTAAAGAACAATGAAACATTTCTGGATATTCCTGCAATTGCCTTCTATCCATCAGCTCTGGCAGCTGCTTGGCAACTCTTCCCTTGACCTCCAAAATAAACCCACCCTCTGAAAAAAACACTGCAAACCTCTAGAGCAAGCCTGTTCGCCTGCAAAGTGATTAATTTGGGTTTGAAACTAAAGCCAGTGCGCTGATAACGTGGAGAAAACAGAGGGAGAAAATCATTGGACAGCTCGGAACGAATCATTCCTGCTTTGCAGGACATTCTTACCACACTTCAGGTTTTCCAAGGGATGGAAAATGAGTGCTCAGGGAAAATTTGAAAGGCTTAAGAGGAGATCTTCCTCATTATCCACCTCCTCATGCCCATGATTGTGGAGACGCCCTTTTTAAACCTACATTGAAGTCCTTCATGTTGCTCAGGTCTCTGTTAGCTGAAATTCAGTTCTCTGAGACATCCCTGAAAATTCCTTCCATTATTCTACTGATAAAACAGGAATATTTCATAGAATAACATATACTGATAAGAGGTGAGGGTTGAGATGAAGACGTGCCTTATGAAACCCAGTTAAGAAACACTTGGGCTGTCTCAAGCAGATGTTATGAAACTCACTACAGGAATTACTGGCTTAGATATGCTGGCCTGGGTTAGGAAGTGTTCAAGCCACATAATTAAAATGATCTCATTTAGCTTTAAAATCCACCTATCCTTGAAGCTATTGAACTTGCTGACTTCTCTGGAATTCATGGGACAATATCAGTTTCTACTATTTTTTTCAGAAAATTATTTTAAAAGAAAGGCTTAAAAATCATCAAGAGAACAAAAGGTTCCCTATTACTTTACTAATTTTCAGGTCAGTATTGAAATCAGGAGTCATTTGCCTCAGGATTTATGAATTATATGAAAAGTTAGAGTTCTTACCTACCATGTATACTTTTATCTCATGTTCATCCAATTGTTTCTGGACATACCCAGCTGTATCCAAGGAAAACTTATTTAATCTTGACTTAAGTCAAAACAAACAATTTAAAGCATTTTCAAATCCTCTCTGGGGCTCAGGAAAAAAAGCAAACAAGCTTTGTAACAGAAGACATGATTTCATTTCACAAGCTCTTACCAAGTTTTCTTCAATTTGCTTGAACATCTGTAATGATTTTCCAAAAAGAAAGCAACAAGTTTTGCTCGTAGCTACAGAGCTTGAGTTCATGTCCCGTCTGATTTTTCCTGACAGTCCTCAAGATGCTCCTGGACATTTTCTGTTCTGTTTTATTTTATTTCCCCCATTCCTTCCTTCAGATATATCAAAGAGTCCTGGGGATTCATAATAGAGGGAATGAGGGCATCACTTGCTTGTTCCCTTTAACAAAGAGAGTGTTCCCAGTGTCCCAGGTGTGCATGGGGATGGCAGACCTAGGGCTCCCCTAAAACACTGAGTTCCTCTTGCCTAAATGTCCTTTTTGGATGGAGAGGAATGGAAATTTTGTTTTAGGTTGATCCAGGAAAAATTATTTCACCAGAGCATGGCAGGGCACAGAATGGGCTCCCCAGGGAATGGGCACAGCTCCAAGTCTGCCTGGTTTCTGGAAGAGTTTAGAAAACAGCCTCAGGCCTAGGGTGGAATATCTGGGGTGTCCTATGCCAGGCCAGGAGCTGGATTCAATGGTCCTGGTGGGTCACTTCCAACACAGCACATTCTATATTTCTGTGATAATGTATTTTTGCGACCAGCTCCACATGCACCTGTATTTACTTCACTTCAAAATGAAGTCTGTGCTGGACATCGCTGAATAAGGTATCATTCTCTATAACCTGGCTAAATTCATTACTATTCTCAGAAA
>VWZN01020593.1:262676-295437 GCA_013396955.1 Regulus satrapa | reverse complement strand
GTGGTTCATTTTCCAAGTAAAACTGTTTTGCAAGTTATTAAAAGCAGGGTTTATCTCATCCATCCTCAGCTGTGACTAATTAGATCCCTAAAAGCCAAATGTAAACACCATTTTTACTTCTCAAAAAATGAGATGTGCCCTCACAATGCCAATAAATGTTGAGCTAAAACTTAAACATTAGTTGTAAAAAAAGTCTGAAGTTAGGCCTATAAAATATTGCTTGTTTTGTAGCAGCTTTGGTGGGTTGGGGTTTTTACACTTTTAAAGATTTTTTCTCTCATCAGTGAAGAGTTTTAGGACAAATATATCATACAATGGTGCTTTGATACTGAACAGTGTGTGATACTGCACCAACACCCTCTGGTTTTTTGGGACAAAACCCCAAACCATCCTGGTGTATGGGGTCTCCTGTCAGCAGTGGAAGTACATTCCTCTGTGCAAACTAAAAGCAGTGTCCTTCACCAACATAATTCAAGCACCAATTTCAGACACCTAAGTGTTGGAAATTACTTAAGGCTGTATCATAGAACAATGTGAAGGTGACATTTGCCTTACCAAAGTCCTTTCAGAAGACCTTCAGCCACTCTGTAGTGGTGTCATGGATTTCTCTGGTCAGTTGGGGATGCCAATGGCTCTGTGCCTGCAGGACTGCCGGCGTTTTCTTTAGCATGCAGAGTGGTTTGAGTTAGGAACTAAAATAGATCAAGGTATGCCTTGCCTTGGATGCTAAAGAAAGGGACTAGAAGTCCTTTTCTGGAGACAAGAGGTACAAACTTATCAAAGTGGGACAGCAAACCAGCACGTGCCTGTGAATAAAACTGTTCAGCCAACAGAACTGGAGTTACTCCCATCCTAATGCTTGATCCTTGACAGACAGCAGCTACAAAGGGCTTAGCCTTGGACTGTTCCTCGCCCCAGAAAGAGACAAAACAGATCAGAGAAGGTAAGGGAGTCTCCTGAAGGCGAAACCTTCATTGTCACATAATATCCTCTGTAAAATATGTTTGTCAAAATGCCAAATTTTGTTGTCACTTAGGCCAATCAGTCAGGAGGTGCTCAAGGAAATAATCTGCCTATAATTTATACTTCCCTACCAATTTTTTGTTCAAAGAATATATGCTCCTTACACTTTTACCCCCATGGATTTTCTGTGAGCTTTTTGTTGTTTTATCTTTTTATTGACCTTGAAGTTAAGTGACATAGAAAAAAGTATCAGTCACCCAAGCAACTCAGGTGTTTTACCTAATTTTGAAATGTGTTCATCAAGCATAATTGTTTCTATTGTCTAAAGTGAAAACTTCTTTTCCCTCAATATATTGTTGTAGAAACATACAGAGAGCAGGTAGCAGGTCCAATTTTTCCATTGAAGCTCAAATGTTTATTTTCTAGGTTGCAGAGCAACAATACCCATTTTTTTGGAAGGTTTCACAATCTAAATGATGGAAAATAATTCTGATCAGTACATGCTCCAAAGATAGTCTATTTTATCAATCCCTAGTGTGAGTGAGGGTTTATGTTAGTGTTTTATTTGTGTCATGTGGCTGTTCCTATTCCCTGCAGTTTGGTTTACATTAGGGAGGTGTCTCGGAACATGAAAATCCAAATCATTGCAAATGAAACATAATCAGATGATGATCTCCAGGTGTGTATCTGATATGGTCCAGTAGTAATGCATGTTCAGCCTACAGGGCCAGATTAGAAGTAACTCTCTCAAAATTCAGAGGTTGGGTGATAATCCACAGCATCAGCTGTTTGGCTCTGGGTACCTCCATTTACTGGTTTATGGTACATGTCAGTGTGAAGCCAGCCTATGATATTTAGATTTTTTAATAAATTTTATTTTAAATTTATTCCCTTTATCTTTTGCCATGTGTTTGAGGCTGATGTTATAAATTTTAGACATGCCAATATCCAGGTCCCAAACACTCAGAGTTCTTTTAGGGAGCAGATCTGTGTGTATCTGTTTATGATTATGCCAGCCATGAGTTCTCTGATTTATATTGTTGCTCTCTGCTCTCCATGTCCTATGGTGTTCTGCCTTTGTCTTTTCCTGTTGGTTTTTTGCTGTTGTTGTTTTTGTTGGGTTTTTTTGATATGTGTGGTTTTTTGTTTTTTGTTTTGTTTGTTTTCATTCTTATCCCTGCAAGAGTAGGCCTTGGCTGTGCAGAATAGCCAGTGTTTCCTGCATCCTCAGATTTGTTTTTTGTCCTGCAAAGGATTTTAAGGGGGGGTCCTGGTACCACCCCCTTTTTCCTTCCCTGTTGTATGCTGGCATTTTTATGTGGATTATTAGGAGAAATGAGGTCAATCATGCAGGTTAGTTGAACAGTTTAGGCAAGACTCCTTTAATTTCTTAAGGTTTGATTGTTATTTTTTTTAATATCAAAAAGGACCTTTTACAAATTCAGACTGCCTCGAAAATTATTTAAACAAGCAAAGTGGAATCCTCAGAGTGTGGCTCATCCTCTCCAGCAAGTCAAGGAATTCTCAGTCATGTAAATGCCCCTCATTCCCACTCCCCTTGAGAGCCAGAGCTGCCAGTTCCCTCTGGCACAGGAGGGCTGAAGAAGCAGGATTGTGGAGAGCATCGTGTGGGGTGACTGGAAGGAGCCAGAATCAATATCTCCAGTCATTATCGTTGTGTCAGTAGGTAATGAGGATCTGGGTATGGATTCAACAGCAGAATAAAGAACTTAAATACAGCTTCAACAGTATAGAGAATTGTCAGGAGTGAAATACAAAGCAGTATTTGCAAGCTAGGGAATTACCCATCTTTTTCTCCATCAATGTTTATGCACCTAATTAAAAATTATTTCTGTGGTTGAGAATACCATCCCCCTGTGAACTGCTCTAGTGAGGTCTGTGAGGTTGGGGATGTTTGGATTTCCTTATTTTTCATTGATCTTAAGAGAAATAGAAGGAAAATACTTTGGTTTTTCTGAATAAAATAATCCCTCTACTCCCCAACAGCTTCAGACCCTGAAAATATCTCTTTAGAACTGGTCAGGATTCTGAAGTCTGCTAGCAGTGACACTGAATTCACCAAGACTGCCTATTTTGTGTTCCTGTGCCTTTTTAAATAGAAGCTTGGTATTTTAAAAAGACTTCTCAGATGTTCAATTTAGGATTTGGCTTTGAGAGCCATCTCCCCTCCAACTCATTGACAGAACTTTATATCAATGATGAGATAGTTTCTCTTACTGCCTGTGTAATCACTAAAATGTCAACTACAGCAAGAAAAAAAAGGAAAGCCATTAATGTCTATTTTAATGTTTATACAGGAAGCACTACCCTTGTCAATGTTAACTGTGACTGAGCTTAATTAACCACTTCAAAGGCAGGAAAAGTACAACTTAGTTTACTCTTCAGCAAATTAATGTACAAGGCGCTGTCAATGTAGGACCTATTCTCACAAAAAGATCTGCTAATGACACTGTTTAGTAGAATATTTCATTAAAATGTTTCTTGACCTCAACAAGATTTTATAGAGCAATGTGCTGTGAACAGGAGATGCCTCGCCAACTCCTTGTCATAGCTTTGAAACCTAATCATTGCAAGCGTTTGGTGAAAAACAACAGTCTTGGATTGACATGAAGGTCAAGTGAGCATTTCCATATGTCATATGGCAGGAGAGATGTTATGTATGAAGTTTCTTTAACTGTGCCTTCTAGACTATTCATAGTATGCGGGTGCACTTAGGAAAAATATTTATTGGTACAAAGTCAGTGTAAAATAGCAACTGCCAAAAGGACAAGATTAGAAGCCTAGTTTTGAGAGGTCTTTAGTGAAGAAACACAGGTTATATGGTTTCATAATTCTCAGCCTCTTTTGTTTCCTTTGTAAGGTTTGATTTATTCGAAATGCTATACAGAATTAGAGAAAGTATGTAAATTAAATACAACTGCTAATTTATATTGAACAATACTGCTCTCAACAACAAAAGAGCAAAAAAAAAATCTTTGGAAAAATGTGTGCTAAAGTTGGATTATAACTTAGTATTATTTACCCAAATAGTTTTTTGACTGAGTTATAAAGAAAGACGGCTTTCATAATTAAGGTGAATGAATGCGTTTATTTCAGCATGACAAGTTAATGCCTTTAGAGCAACTTCTTTGTCAGAAACGCTTTTTAAAGACCACTGCAATGAAGAATGACTGACAATAGGGAGCAGCACAGAAGGGACCTCATTAGTTTTTTACAGGAGGAAGAAATTGGAAAGCTAAAGCTCTCAGAGGGCAAGAGTCAGCCAATGTAACAAGGAAGCTGATCAGACTGTGGCTGTTCACCTACTGTATAGCAACCATTGAAATTCAAGGGAGAGGTGTCTGAAGATACTGTAGAGAAATGTGAAATAGGTTTGTGAGGTGTCCAAACCTCAGAAAATTATTTGTTAAAGAATTCAACGTTAAAATGGAAAGATGCAGACAGAGCTGTCCTGATAATGAGTAAGAAACAAATAGTTTTTGACTATAAGTGCTTCTCGTTTGGTGGCAATGATGTCATGGTGGTAAGAATTAATATCAGATTATTCTCTTATGTCAATCATACAGTAGGAATAACTTGGAAGGGTTTTTTAATGGTGTAGTTTGGAAGCTGTGCTTTATAGTAGGTAGTGAAACTATAAAGGATTCATATACAAGGATTCAGAACTGAGCAGACATTTCAGGTAATTCTCCTCAATTTGTGTTAAAATTTAGCAAAATAAAAAAGAAACTGCCACAGAACAAATTTTATGTTGAAGCTCTTTAAATTTGCTGGAAAATATGCTGGTTTCTTCAATTATTATAGAAACATAAGACTTTTTCTAGTGAAGTGATGGGGACAGGCAACTCACAGAAATGCACAACAGGCAAGCTCCCTTCAACTTGTCTTAATGTGGGTTTACTGCTCTGGAGGAAGAAATACCAAACCAGTAGGAACTATCATCTTTAAAAGATACTGAAGGGTGAATTGAATTGTCATTCTTTCTCCCTCTGACCTTCCAAGATAGTATCTGCATGTATTCTCTACTCCTTGATAGTTCTGTCAGACTATTGTCGTGTAGAGTGGTCCCATACACAAGGGGTGGTTTATGCCCTACCAGCACTGATCAAACATTTTAGTTCAGATTTTCTTGCCTCACCACCAGGCAGCCTTGGCCCCAGCATGACCTGTGCAGAAGCAAAGGAGCAGGACTTGGCACCCCTGAGCTGGTTATGGCAGTTGAAAAACAACCTGAGGTACCTGAGTGTGTCTGTGCATTCACAGCCATGTTTCAAGTGTGCAATCCTGAGGTATCAACTTCCTAAATGAAAGGAATTTGGTAGTAAAAAGCATCCCAAGGAAAATAAAGACACAGATTGCACAGAAGAGAATTGGCAGAGGTATATCACTGCAGTAGGAGGAGTAAAATGTGGAATGCCTGCTACTGCCCCTTTGAAAATAGAGGATAACACATGGCCTGCTGAATTAAAGAGAGAATAAATCTAACCAGAAAAACTTGTTATGGATCTTGCTGTAACAAAATGGGGAGAATTGAAAGTCAAGGCCATGAAGCACTGTCAAATTTGTGTTGGGGGGAAAAAAAAGTAATGCAGCACTATTAATGGTCTTGAGCTTTGCATCCATCATTTTGGTAAGCCAGAATATTTGTTAAATTCTTCCACAGAAATTGCTCTTTAAAAGAGCATTAACATTATGTAATTTTAATACATGCATTATAGTCTCAATTCCTAGTCTTAATCTCCCAGCACAATTCTTCAGCTATTAATATGTTTAGTTAAATAACTTCTTATACAGGGCTAGAGATGTATGCCATGGATGAATTATGGAAGCAATTTAATATTCTAAACATTTATTTATATTGTGACATTTTTCATCAACTTAGAGTTTGCAGTTGTTTGCTTAGAATAGAAGCTACTCACAAATCAGCAAGTAAATCAAGGTTTCTGAAATTCAGTGTTATGGCATATGATAATTGATGTTTAGCCATTACAAAGGATCAAGACCTTATTCTTGGCCTGGTTTTGATGGTGTGGTTATAGTTGCGCTCTATATCTTATGCCCTAGGTTATTAAGGATCTCTCTAAATCAAAGCTTGGGGAGCTCAGTAAGTTTGATTTATCTTGGATGCTCATTAGGCAGAAAATGGGTATGAACTTGCTCTTAATGAATGCAGTTATAAGTGTCATTTCTGCCTCGGCCTTTTATGTGCATTTCCTAAGTCTTGAGCTGGTATTCAGAGGAATTAATATATTGACTTGCTGGGGATATTGGCACTTGTCTTGCTGCCACTTCAAAGCCCCTTTCAAGACTCTTCAGAAGATAAGCACCAGGCATGAGTAGACAGATAACTAACCTTCCCAGGAAAGATGTGTGTGCCTTTCAGGAGCAGCTTTGCAGGTTTTCTGGTTTGTTTTTTTTTTCCCCCTCCCAGTAAGACTGTTTTTATATTTCTCTTGATAAAGAAGTATAATAACACATGCACTTGAAATATTCTAATTTTCAGCACCTCCAGGATTTCAAGTCATACCTCATAAACAAGACAAGCTCCAGCATTAAGTCAATTGTTATTTTTCCCAGGGAAAATGTTATCCTGGATCAATGCTTTACAGACACAACTTTTGACCAACATCTAATAAAATAAATAAAGAAGGAAATCCATGAGTCTATAAAACAAATGGTTTGCAGTCTAGGTTCATTCTTTTTAAAACAGAATTTTTAAAAAAACAAGCAACTTCTTTCTCCTTCTATCAGAATGAGGAGACCTCCTGACATTGATGTCCAGTCATGAAAGTCAGTAGGCAGAACAAAGCACAGGAACTGATAGAAAATGTCAAACTTTGTTTTTATTCCTTTCCCTTGCACTACCACATCTTTACACCAGCCAAATTTGGGTTTTTTTGCTGTGTGTGTTTTTTGTGTGTGACTGCTCTATTTCTCCCAAGTTGAAGGAAAAATACTCTTCACATACAACATGAGAGTATTACCTGTCTATACCAGTCATTTGTGTGTCAAGACATAAAACTGGTAAGGATTGTCAAGCATGGTGCAAATTTTTTATCTTCTCAATGCAAACTTCCTTTATGAGATAATATGGATGGGATTTCAATAAGCAGGGAATAATATCTGCTTTCTTCCCTCCTTAAAACAGAAAGACCTGGTGTCTTGACGAGTTCATTGCCACTAGAAAACAAAAACAAAACCCCACAATGTAAGGCTAAACCTTGTGGTGCCTGGAATTCGATTTTTAGAAGTTTCTGCTCCTGATGGGATTATGACCAGATTAACTGAAAAGTGTGTGTGGACTCAAAGAATTCTTATAGTAATTACAAACTATTATAATAACTTTGTTTTTAGCTCAAGAACATTATTATGGCAATATTTCTCTCACCTTTGAGCTTCACTCTTGACGTACTTCATGCTTATGTTACATACATGTTACAATCTGGTTAAAATCCAGAAGAGCAAAGAAAATTAGGACTCTGTGTATAAAATGGAAAGAGCTTTGAAGGTTAAAAAAATATACCCAAAAAACCAAATGAGGTTAGATGTCAGTGCTAAAAAATTTGTGTGATTTATTTAAAAGAGGATAAGAGAAACAGAGAGGAAATAAAGGAATAGAAAAGGAGGTGTGTTGGATATGGAGGACAGGGTGAAAGAGCATCACCCATCTAAGGCTCCCAGCAATGTCTTCTTGCTCCCCCCCACCTGTCCTTGGTGCTGAGGGTCCCCTGCTGCCACACCACGCTGCAGAGCCCAGAATTCTGTGGATTCCTGTGTGTTTGGGCAGCTGGGAACGCCCAGGTGCTCCCTGGCAGGGCTGTCAGACCCTGTCCCTGGCAGAGCTGGGCCTCTGCTGCGGCATCTCTGGGGCAGCGTCCGGGGACCCCTCGGGGGCCTTTGGTGCCCTTGGCTCCCCCTCTGCTGTCCTTCCTGTGGCTGCAGCTTTTCCCCGGGTGAAGGGGCCCTCGGCTGGGCTCCTCTCACTGCCAGGATGGGTTCAATGCCTCTCACCAGGGGCTCTTCCACTGCACACCCAGAACCTCTCCTGTGGCTGCCTTTCGTGGGAGGGTCTGTGCCAGCCTGGCAGCTGCTGACCCGGGGCTGTGCTCTCCCCCCTGGAGGGGGTCAGTCTGTGCTGTTCTCCTTCCCCCAGCCCTGAGTTATCACTTTATCTTCATCAGCAAGTGGTGAAGGTCTGTTCAGGGTGTTGTGCTGTTCTCTGCAGCTTTTGTAACACAGTTTTAGACTTCTTCATGAAAATGTTGAAGCCATAACATGGAACGCTTCAGTCTCTGACAATACAGGAGGTATTCCTGACAGCCAAGTGACTGAGAAGCTAACACAGCTGGTTGCAGTTGCAGTTTTGTGATGCTGGTTTAAAAATGGCATATCTCCCTCTTTTCAGGGCCTCGGGCATGGGGCATGTTGAAGGATGTAGCCTACACCAGGGTCAGGCAGCACTCAGAACTATTTCCCACTTTAATGAAGGCTGAAGTGCAAGTGAATCCTTAGCTTTTGCATCCTCAGGAGTCCTAACACTGCAACATTGGGGATCTAAGGGGAGCAATTCTTTCCTGAGCAACACAGTGCCTTATACACAGGGCCATGTTTCTTGTTTGAAATTTGGCAGTGGTGGGCATACTCGCAGATCCTTTGTGTAAGGTTTAAAATGTCAGTAATCATATTTCTAATGTTTCTTTCCCTATCTAACTTCAAGCAATGACCTACTACCAGGCTTTTGTGAAAAATTATTTTCTCTATTAGGTTTGTTCTTTTGCTAAGCTGCTTAGGCATATTCATAGAGAAACCGGGTTTTCTGGGCATATGGTAAAATTCTTATTAAATACTCATCCTCCCCCAAATAAATGAAAAGCCCAGTGTCTAAAGATAAGGTCCAGTTCTCAAAAGTGTTGTGGCAATAGATGCCTTCAGCAATGCTGGGGCTTACTAGCCTTATCTCAGAGATGCTGTTGACAAAATATTTAATATAATACCTCTAAGTCTTGAAAACTTTCCAACCAATTAGGTCACCAACACAACTGAAACCAAGAGAAAAAATGTTCACTGATATACAAGGAAGAAAGTTTTGGCTGATTTATTTTTAACCTGCTTAAAATATGAAGTCCTCCAAGACTGTGTGAGGGCACTGTAATGTAATTGAATCCATTTTGAGGAGAAGATATTGATGATAAAGGTACTGGGAAAATCTTTTAATATTCAAAAGGACATCTTAAAAAAAGACTTTGATTTTTTTGAGTCTTTTTAGGCCTTCCAGTGAAGAATACCTGTGTACTCTGGCTAAATGTACTGCAGAAATTGTAGCAGGTCTTCATGTGGTTTTGTGAACTGGATACCAAAAGTAGCCTATGGTTGTGCTTTAAACAGACTATAAGGTTGCTACTTTATTTAGACTCTGTTGGAGCCTTTTATGTCTGTTTGACATAACTGAAATAAAATGTGAATGCGTATTTTTGACTGAGTAAATCTTTAAATGTCTCAGATTCTCTGTTATTGTTAAAGTTCCATTAATGTAGTTTTGGAAAAAAATCTTGCATGTATCATTATAGATTATAAGCCCTATTCTTTTTGTAAACTTCAAATTTAATGATGCTGTTTTACATAAACATCCCTGTATGGCACAAAAGCATAAAATTAAGTAGAAAAATGCCCCGTAAGATAGTCAAACCCACATATTTACTAATATATTCTGTTTGTAGATGTTGTGGTTTGACATTGGCCCAATGCTGCAGAGGTTGCTTGCTCACCCTTCCTTCCCACAGCTGGGCAGAGGAGAGAAAAAACATTATTCAAGGGTTCATGAGTTAAGGGCCAAGAGAGACTTCAAGGGTATAAGAGGCTCAGGTTAGGTGTACAAAGTTAATTTATTACAAAGAGAATCAGAGGACAAAAATGAACAGTAAAATTAAGTCCCTAAGGCACCTTTTTTCCCTCCTTCCTTGCCAGCAGCAGCACAGGAGACAGGGCGTGGGGGTTTGGTCAGTTCATCACTGAGGTTTTCCTCCACTGCTCTGGGAGAGCAGTCCTTCCCCTGTGAGGCCCTGGGGTCCCTCCCACGGGAGACATTTCTCTGTGAACTTCCCCAGAGTGGTTCCAATCTCCCGAGTTCTCCCAGAGCTGCTGCAGCGTGGGTCGCTGTTCCAGGGGTGCAGCCCCCAAGGACAGGCTGCTCCAGCCCGGGGTCAGGGCCCCTCTCTCCATGGGGCTCCCACTGGGTCACGGCCTCCTCCAGGCATCCACCAGCCCCAGCATGGGCACCTCCTCCAGGGGCTGAGAGTGGATCCCTGCACCACCCTGGATCCCTGGGGGCTGAGAGTGGATCCCTGCACCACCCTGGATCCCTGGGGGCTGAGAGTGGATCCCTGCACCACCCCGGATCCCCGGGGGCTGAGAGTGGATCTCTGGATCCCCAGGGGCTGTGTTTGGATCTCTGCACCCCCGTGGATCTCAGGGGCTGCTGGGCACAGCTCCTTCACCCTGGTCCACCACGGCTGCAGAGCAATCTCAGCTCTGGCCCCTGGAGCAGCTCCTGCTCCTCCTCCTCCCCTGCCCTTGGTGTCTCCATGTTGTTCCCCCATGTGTTCTCACCTCTCCCTCTTCTCTAGCTGGAATTAACACTGCCCACACATTGTTTTGGTTTTCTTCTCAAGTCTTATCACAGAGGTGTTACCAGCCTCTCTGGCTGGCCCAGCCTTGGCCAGCAGTGTGTCCATCCTCAGAGCTGTCAGGGGCTGGCTCAGCTGCACACGGTGGAGGCTTCCAGCAGCTTCTCAGAGGAGCCACCTCTGTGGACCACCACTACCAAAAACCAGGCGCAATTTTTTAAAGACTCAATCAGATGTGATTTTTGAGAGGTTTTAAGAAAACCTGGCATTTAATTTCAATCAAGTCTATATTACCTCTGAATTAGTTTAATTAATGTTTTCTTAGAATTAGTAAAATGTCATAAAATATTATTTTCATTACCGAACTTCTTATGTCATTCATATAAGAAATTTAGGGGGTATTCTAATATCAGAGGGATTTCTATCATTCTATCCCTTAAGGTTTCTTAAGGGGTTTACTCCAGGGATGACGACATAATAAATTTTCTGAGGTTCCAGGTAAGAGTTCAGAGATTATAGCAGAAATAATGTCCTTTAGAAGCGGTTCATTAGAATAAGGAAATGTCAAGAAGTAAAATTTTATTTTATTTTTTCTTGCATTTGAGTGCTAAAGAGTATTATTAAAATACTGTGAAGTGTGACTAAGTATTTTCAGAACAGATTAATTTTTGTACAGGAATAATGTTATTCAAAAGAAAAGAAAAGGTCTTGCAGATATTAATGTCATTGGTCTAATCACACAATTAAAGATGCTGAAATGTATATGGGTTTTTCAGGATGAGATGCAAATGACATAATAAACAGATTGAAATTGGGTTGTCTATAATTAAACCAAAACAGAAGTCTTTAAGTGCTTCCCAATTTTAGTCAATGGCCAGGTAGAAGTGTTCAATTTGGGTACAAAATACTTATTGCTTGATTCTCTGATTATAGAGTAGGATAATTAGAGACTGATGAATGATTTATTAGTTCTCTTAAAATATATACACCATCACTTCCATTTCAGCTTCTACTCCTGTTCACTTGCTGAGCTAAGTATAGATTTGAAAGTCTGAGGGCTTTGCCAGAGATTGTATTGTCTATATTTATAACAACTTAAAAAAGATACCAGTCAGTATTATAAAAGGTGTTTTTCATTAAGCTCGTGTTCCTTCCTCTGCCAGTCTGGTTCCTATTCTGTGCTCAGCATAATCAAGTGTAGGCACCTGTGAATGGTGAGGTAGCAGACACCTACGGTGTCTCCGTGTTCCCATCTGCTCCTGCTGCAGCTCCAGCTGTGCTGGCTGGGACAGCAAAACAGGCCCTGGAGGGGGCAGAGCCTTCTTCTGCTCCTCAGTTTCGGGGTGCCTGGGCTGTTCTCAGTGCTGTGCAGTCAGCCTGCACTCGCCCATCCCCTGGGCTTGTGAAAGCCACTTGCTCACCTCTGCACTGAGCTGGGGCCAGGAGTGGGTCGGAAGGTGAGACCTTTCCAAATGAGCCATCAAGATAGCCACGCTCTCCTCTGGCCTTCAGCCCAAAGCATGCAACTACTATGGAAGTAGTCCCAGTTAATTCAGAGGAGCTGGCACTTAAGTATTTTACTAAACTGAAGCATCAGCCTCAATCTTTTGTCTTTGATTGTCTTGCATTGTTTCTATTTATATAATGGACATTTTTGATTTATTAACTCCCCTATGCAGTGTCAAAGATAAATGGCAAATATAAAATTCATAGGGATTGTGTAAAGGATTTTAAATATTTCAAATTGTAGTTAAGATCTAACAGACTATAATCCATACTCTATGACAAAGAAAGAAATGGTTATTTCTGCTGGGATATGAAATTTTAGTAGCTCAAATCCAGTTGTGTCATTACATGAAATTGTAGATTCTGTTGTACTGTTGTGCCTAAAATGAAATATATATTTAGGATAGTCTTAGTCAATATCTGCTCTTTGAAGTAGATGTGGACTTTCAGGATGCATGTGCACAGAATCATAGAATTGTTGGGGTTGGAAAGGAACCTTTTGAGATTGTCCAGTCCAAGGGAAGGTCACCCAGAGCAGGTGACACAGGAACTCACCCATCTGTCTCTGGAGATGAGGCATTCAAAACACATATATGTATGTAAATGTAGCAATATGAATGCAAATATTTTGGCCCTTTTGATTTTTTTTTTAATTAATTCAAAGTATACTGATATGAACATCTGATCTGTACTGAAAAATAAGAATTATTATTATAAATTAATAGTAATGGCTACAGGTCACAGTTTTATATATCTTTAACAAGAAAGCCTTGGCTGCAGAACCTAATTGTAAAGTCTCTCCTCAGTGTAAGAAAACAGAAGAACAATTTCTGGTATATTCAAGTCAGCAATGCTTCTGAACCCATCCCGAATCTGTAGTTTGTATTATGAAATCTGAAAGGATGTGGCAAAGGGTTTTGACACTTGAAAATTATTAATTAGGACGTAAAGACTAAACAGAGCCAATAGATTTCCTCTTACTCTCTTCCAAGTAGAGAGTAACATCCAACAGGAATACTGAAACCTGCCCTAATGTTGTGTGTGGCCATTAGATCACCGATATGTTCTGTCCTGGTTTAGAAATGATGGCACAAAGCTGCTTCCCAGGGCTGGCCTTGGCTGGCAGAGCCCAGAGCCCACTCGCAGGGGGTGCCTACCCTGCACTGGTGCCTCAGCAGCTGAGGAGGGCACGGGGCAGTGCCTCAGCCTGGGGAAAGCCTGCCTCCATGAACAGGCAGAGGGGCTGGAAGCAAGTCACAGGAGCTCATGGAGAGGGTCTAAAAATGTCCTGGCTCTGAATACGTTGTGCAGGGAGAGGAGTAACAGGGAATCTATTCTGCTGAGAACCGCTTTATTTTAAGCATATTTTAAGGAGAAGGCAAAGCCACTTAGCAGACCAACTCGCACAGAGTGCCCTTGCTGGAAATGTTTCTGCTTTTCAGAAGGGGATGCTGTGCATGCTAATATGCTGGTGCAGAGCTCAGCTGGGGAGCTGGGGAAAGCAGAAGAGTAAAGACCTTGTAGGGAGGTTATCCTCCTTCAGGAACAAGTCCTCTGAAAATACCTGCCATTTGGGGCAGCCTGATACATTGAAAAGAGAGATTTTTCTCCCCGGAAGCTTCTCCCTAAGCTCCAGGGAAAAGTAATTTCTAGTAGGGATGATGAAGCAGTATCCTGTAAGGGGTGTGCTCTACTGGAGACAGGGAAATCAATCCTGCCTTGGTGGTGGGATTCTAAGGAAGAATCTTCTAAGGAAGGCTGGTGGAGCCCCTGAGGGCCCTCTGGCATAGCTGGTGCTTGTGTGCAGTGTTTGAGAGCTGGGCTGGAGCATCCGGGTGGAGCTGCTGCCTGCTCACGCCATACAGGGAATTTCTGTTTCTCGGGTAGGAAGGTATTTAAATTCACTTGGCAGTCTAAGCACACGAGTTCTTTCTGAAAGAGGTTTACTGCTGAAGGTTATGCTGTGCTTTTCATTAAGTCACAGAGTTTTAAGTGTTAGAGTTCTGGGTAGTAAAATTACAAGTAATTTCTACTGACCACGGTCCACTAGAAACTGTTAACTGGATTCTTTTCAGGTAGGGATAGTTTATCACAGTTCTGCTCATCTGTTCTGCTGACAGGAGAAAGTGTTGTAGCATCTTGATTTCTTTACCAGGCATCAAATATATTCTACCTCACGTTTCTGTTTGGGGACTTTTTTATTTATTTATTTTATCTCATTTTATATTAGAATGAGAGCGCAATCTTTAATCACCCATCTCAGTTGTCAAACACCTCTGCATGAAGTGAGAGAGAATAAAGAAAGCTGAGAATGGCATTATGGCAAATATTACACTATAGACATTGTTTTAAGATGGAGGCCATTTTGACAAGTAAGAATGCACTTTTGTGCAATGTTTATAATTAATTAATTAATGGCATTAATTTCTGAATATGTTCTTCCTGTACGGTATCAGCCTAATCTCCTTTGAAATACATAAAGCGAGGGAAATGACAATTTCCACATTAACCTCAGGAAAGCAAGTGTTGGTACTAAAATGCATTTCCATTTTTATTTTATTTGAGAGTTATGATTTTCTGTGAATAACATTTTTCTTTACTCCAGAAAGATATTAAAGCAATAAGGAAAATGAAATCCTGAATTGGAAAATTAGTCACCTCTAAGAATAAAACTTCCCTTTGAAAATGGGAATGTTAATTATTAATCACTTCCAGACTCTGTGTCCCAGAGGTTCTGTGAGTTTCTTTATTTGATTATATACATTTTTGACTGATTAACTGATTTTTTTTTCACTCTTCTGAGTCATAAATTAAGGCACCTGCTGATTAAAGTGGAATTTGTCAAGTGTAGGACAGCCTCTTATGACAAAGCAGTTTAAAGAGCAGAGAAATAACAGGAACTGTTGCATTTTCAAGTGTTGAAAACCTAGTTCAGAGGCATTTTCTTCTGTCTCTCACACGCCTTTACTGAAGACTAAAAATTTCCTGGCAGAGTCAGATTTCCTTTTTTGAGTTCCTCTGTTTCCGTTTAAAGAAACTGAAGATAAAGAGCGTAATTTCTTCACTCCATCCCAAATTGTTGAAGGGTCTCTTAGTTTTCTCTTTGATGTTGTCCTCCCCTGCAAGCAACACCCTTCATTCCAGCTGAAAAGGGCAGCGCTGATGTTTTTCATAGCTGCACGAAGCCCTACAGTGGGCTGTGCATGACCACAAGAGTTGTTTCCAGGTAACTAAAGCTTGTGCTGCAAGAATGCTGATGGAGGTGGATGTGCTCAGCTCCCTCTTTGCTTTGGATATCTGGTTTATGCCCCAAGCCTGGCTCATAATTTAAGTAGTAGGTTGTCAAATACTGAAAACATTAAGTGCACTGCTCTGTGGGCTTATGCTTGTGTCTAATAATTTTTCAGTAGGAATCCAATAAACCAAATACAAAAAGTTCCACGTGGTTTTGTTTCTTTTTCTTTCTAGATTTTGACATCTTATGATTTTTATCCTGGAAAGAAAGGTTTCTTCAGGTGTGTGCTGAATTCAGTGTCTGATGGCTGCCAAAAATGTGCTTGTAAAAAAGCAAAAGACATGATATTGACCCCCTCCATTACCTGTGCCTTGAGTTTGTGAAGTTCAGAGTGGTAGCATTACTGGGCTTTTCAGGGTCAACTGGCTGGCCCTGTCATTGGCAGAAGAGATCTCTATTAAGAGATTTGGGGAAAGATTTAGTTGTTACTCAATATTGTAGCAGCTGTCAAGACCATATCAGTCAGGGTTGGCTCAGTAGGCTGAGGATGCTGGAGAAGATCTGACATAATACTGTCCCAAACCTTATAGAGTTGAAAATCACAAGGAAAAGGTTCTCACTAGAGACAGAATCCCAGAAAACATTTTAACTGGAGAATGTGTTTACTTCCTTAGCTGGGTGTAGGATTTTGGCATTTTATTGAGCTGTGAGATTATGGTCGGATAAATTGATCTCACTGTTACAGAAACAGCTAGGAAGTGACACTTGCAAAATACCACAACTCTGTTGGTAAAATCAGCATTCCAAGCAGCAGTGGTCAGTAATAAACATATTATAAAAGCAGCTGTCATTGTTCAAGTCACTCTTGCTCTGCTTCTGTTCTGTCTTCTCTGTGAATTTATTGCATGCAGTGGCACAGAAAGAAGTTGTCTCTTTACTGCAGCAGGCCTTCATTTGCTTTGAATGTTAAATCATTTCAGAATAAACAGCAACTGAAATGACTGAAGTGAATGTAGTCTGTTAAAGAACTTTGCACTAATGATTTCTACAAAGGGAATTCAGCCTTGTTAAAAAAGTATGTGAACAGTAAGAAGCAATTCTAAAGCCCTCTGATGTCAATTGAAGCCTTTCTATCTCAGAAACTCATATATGTTTGCTTTAGAAAAGCAGCTTCTCTACAGTGGAATGCTCACAGCAATTTCAAAAACAGTGAAGCAATTAGTTTTCTTAGGCTGGGGTTGCAGAGGCTATGTAAAAAGACAAAATAGGAGATATCTAAGCAGTGTGTTTGGAGGAGGATGGAATAAGGGTCTTTCATGGTGGAAAATAAACTTTAGCTTTCAAATCTCTCAATGAATCTTACTAACCTGCAGTCCAGCAGCCAAGTCATTAAAGCAACACTAAAATTGTCATGTGATAATGATCTATATAGAATTTTATCTAACTTGTTCACTTATAATAACTTATAAGATAATGGTTTACTTTAATTCATAAAAGAAATTAGAAGTGAGTAAATGTTTAAATAAATATAGCCTATTGTGCTGAAACCTTTATTTGAAATTAGGCTTATCTTTTCTCAATCTTTCCAGAGACCATATTACAGCTTTGAACATAGTTTTTGTTATTTTTATATTATGCTTCTAGAAAGCACAATATATCTTTTTTATCTTTTCTGAAGATAAAATTTGTTTTCCATAGTATACAATACGTATTGTACGTAAATTGCCAGTGCTTTAAATTCCTTGGCTAAACTCATCTAGTTCTTTTTGCCTATCCTAAAAGAGCACAGCTTTGCCAGACAAGAAGACAAGAAACAGGGAGTAATTTTCTTTTTTTTTTCCCACTCAGAATATGATTAGTCCCTGTAAGGAGACATGATGCAACTGGATTTAGTGAAAGGCCCTGTTTTGTGACTGACTGTAAAGCATGATGTACCTAAAATTCATGAGAAGGCTTCAAAGAATTCTGCTTATTCCTGAGAGAAACAAATTATTAGCAATGTAGTAATGGCTAAAGCTGTAATAGAACAGATAATTCTTGAGAGAGAAGGAAGTGTTCTACCCTGATAGTAGGAATGAGCAGAATAAAGGCACCTGTCTGATCCTCATTGTTCAAAAAGAGTTATTTAAATACTCATTTTTGATCATTCTGCTAACTTCTTCCATTTGTTATGGCTTTAGACATGCACAAGACTGAGATGAAGATGGAATGGTAGGGAGCTCCTCCTCACATAATTTTAACTCCCTACCAAATAAGTGCCTACATCTGAGCTGCTCAGCTAGACTTCCTCACAGACTCATTTCTAGAGTGTAATTTTTGTCTGCTGGTTCAGACAATTGCCCCACTGTGGGACTTAGTTGTGCCCAGAACAAACCTGCAGCTCCCCTGCATCCTTCAAGTACAAATTCCCTGGTGCAGTGGAACTGCTTACAGCACATCTGGCACCAGGCAGTGAACCCTGCCCAAGAAAGGCTGTTCTCCCCAAGTGTGGCAGCCCAGCTGCCACAGGAGCAAACATTCTGGTGAATAAAGTCAGATCAAGATTTTGTAATGCTCAGAGATGATGGCAATGGAACTTCTTTTTTAAAAAGTTTTTGCCCAAGGCAAGCTTTTATTAGCATTTTGTCTCTTAGTTCAGTTCAGTGAATAAATTCATTGCTCACGGCTTACAAAGAAGTTGCTACAATAGATGTTACCCCTTCCCTCTCTCCGAGCTGCCTATACAAAAGGCTCCTGTGCTGCTCATTGCCATGCCTCCCCAAGGCCCACCTTCCCCAGCTGACACAGAGGGTTAAGTGTGCAGCACATCTGCTGAGCCACAATGGCTCATCTGACTGAGGGCAGCAGTAACTAAACTGTGAATTTGCTTCTTCTGCGTGCCACTTAGCACAATAATTGAAATCCAGATTTTTCTCTTGACAATAATAAATGTTGTTTTGTTTTTTGCTGATGCATCATTTCTAGCTGGAGAGTTTAGAAGGTCCCAAGTGTTATGCTTTCCACTTCTTTAATGTAAGACATTACATAATGTATTTGCCTGTCATGCCCTTGGAAGAGGACTCCTTGTTCATTGATTGTTTACACAAAACAGAAATGCACAAGTCTCTGACAATAAGAATCTGCCTAATCAGTGTGACATTTGCAGAAGTAATCACAGATTACAGAAGGGCATGTAGAGATTGAGCTCAAACTTCCCAGTTATACAATACCAAGGCACCCAGCAGAGGTACAGAACTAGAATTTAGGGGGAGATTTTCCAAGTAGTCCAACTTCTGTTCAATTTTTGAAGATCTCTGTAAGTTTCTGACCCTTCACTTCCTAAGTAGATTTGACAGGGTTAGCTTTTTATTCTAGCATCGCTTCTCCTTAGTAATTTTAGTCATTCCTCTGGATGCAGCTTGGACTTGCAACTGAGTCCAGCTGATACTTAGAGGTTTCTCCAAGCTGATCAGTGTTGCAGCAATATGCAAGAAAACAACCACAGACCTGCTCTGTTCTCACATCTTCTCATGTGTTCACAGTTCAGGAAATATCAATAGGTCACTGGTGGTGATCTGCCATGCCCCTCTACTTAAGTAGAAGGAGCAAAGGAACAATGTTTGTCCTCTAAAATTTCTCAGGGTACTAAAAAGTCTCTCTTTAACTCATCCTTTTCCTAGGTTAAGGCAAGGTTGTTGAGATACATAGCTCTAGAAACATGCTTATGTGTAGGAGCTGAACATATTAATTTTTTTGTTCTGGACTGAACACAATCTGAGTAATTAATGCTCTTGGATTAACTTCATGGGGTTTTTGAAAGAAAGGTTTTGACTGAGTATTGAACTAGAGCTCTAACTCACCCAGAACCTCAAACAGTGAATCCTTGCTTTTCAACTGGACTGAAATAGGTTTAGAACTCATACCTACTTCTAAATGGCAGTGGTAGCATTAGGTCAGTTCCCCCACTGGCCCTCTTGGCAGAACAAGGGGGCTTATATACACTGCTTTTGCATAAATGCATAGTAGCAGATAATAGAAATTCAACACATTATTACAGACTTGCATTGAGTGTTGGAAATTTGGGAGTTTGGGATTGTTTTATTCCAACTTCCATTGTGCAGTTCTAGCAGTTGATTTAACCTAATCATGACTTGATTCGTGTCTCTGTACAATGAATGCAAAATTGAACCAAACTTCACAAATGTTAATAGACTTAATGCTAGATGGGAGTTTTGGATTTCCCCTGCTTTTTCCCTCAACAGTCTGGCACTATCACTAGGCAGGAATAGTGTTTTCCCCTTTAAAAAGGACTGAGCCCTCTGTGGTAACCCAAGGATAGAAATGAAGACAATTCCATCTCTGTTTGCTCTCTTGTGTAATACTGTGAAGATTAGAAACTGATTTTTCTATGCATTATTGAGAAAAGTTTTAAGATTTCATGGCTCAAGAGCAGTGGGAAAGGACAAGTGATTCTGTTGGTATAGCTGACAAATTTCAGCACACTGAGAGGTTAAGAACTTGGTGTCTTGCAACAAAGATTTTTAAGATATTCCAAATCTCTATCCAGCATCAATTGCAGCAGAAACTCTGAATAATTTGCATAGCAACTGTTGCTAAGAAAAAAACCTGCAGCCTAAACCAAATTTCTGATAAATTCAAATCCTATCAGCATTTCCAGCAGCTGGAGAAGACTAAATATACATAGTTCAAATGGCTGGCTTCCTCCAGCAATAGTATTTTTAGATGTTTCAAAGAAAAATAATGATTCAGAACACACAAATATTCTTGCTATATTTAAGCTCGGGGGGAGGGGGAATGGCCATCTCAAGGCAGCAGAGCCTCTGGGTTTCAGATGTGTTATCTAACCATGGGCATAATTCATGTCTGAAATCAGATGCACCTGCTCAAGCCAAGTGACTGATGTTCAGAGGGAGCTTCTGCTTCCCCCAGGCCCAAGCACCTTCAAAGTGAGGTGAAATGGGCGTTTCACAAAGGCCTCTGACTCAAAACCTGAACGCTCCCAAATCTGTGGAGATTCCCTTGTTAAAAAGTGGTCCTAAGTCATGGCAGGAGAGAGTACAGAACCTCAGTTGGGTCCCCACACAGCACTTCTAACTGGGTTTTGTTCACAAGTTCTTGGTGCAATAATGTTCCTTTAAGGTTTCCTCTGGTGGAATGGTTTTGAGGAAATGTGCCTCTGTGCTATCTGAGATGAAGGAATGAAAGGTCAAAAGTAAGTGGATTGTTTCCCTTAGGAAAAGGAGAAAAAACCCACCTGGTGAATGGACATGACATGCCATGCATTGGTAAAATCATGTGTGTTGAGTCAAAGAAATGGCTAGAGTGATGTGGCCTGTCAACAGCACTACTGAATGAGTACAGACCACATCAGTCTGAAATTATCATTATTTCAGCCAAAACCCTTTTGTCTTTGATTTCTTGCTGTACGTATCCCAGACAAGATCTTGGATGACTTTTAGACAGGAGTGGTTAAGTGGATGACTGGATTTCCCAGCAGAAAGAACTGAAAATCTGCATGGTAAAAATAAGGATGTTCATATTTTGTTCTCTAAAACAAACTGCTGTCAAGCAGACTCCTTCATCTGCTGCAAAAGGAAAGACACGTTCTTTCATTGCTTGCTGTCTCAGCTATACTGTTTGCAGAAAAATGTCAAAATAGAGTGAAATGACTGTAGTTTTATTTTCTGAGAGAAAATAGTCATCTGTCCTTCTAAATGCATGAAGTATTTCTGCATGAAGTTAAATCTACATATATGTCTGTATGTGTGGCTGTAGATTCATGCGGCCAAAAATCTTCAAATTAGTTGTGTACTTCTGTGGAAGTTCTGATTTCAGTATTTCATTTCCTTCTAATGACCCAAAACAAAAAAGAAAGTTGTTGTATTTATTAAGTTCCTGGGCTCTGTCTGGAACATTACTAAGCCAAGCATGCTGGCCATACCTGCTAGCCAAACACAAACTGCTTCGGGTCGTTTCTGCCCTTATGGCCCATCGAGTTTGTCCCATTTTTCATGTGACGTGGGCATAATGCTTTCAGTAGCACTGCAGGAAGCAGCAGCCAAGACTCCATTTTCAGGTCACTGATAAAAGAATATAACATTGCACTCCGCTCAAGATATCTTTTCAACATGCATTCAATCAGAATGTGTTTTTCTCTGAAAGTAGCTGGGTCAGTAGTCTACAAGACCTCAGAGGATTTATGAAGTATCCAAATCTTGGAAATTTACTAAGTGACCTTTCTGTAGTTTACCTTCAAATTCTGTAGTCCTTATCCAAATTGTCTTTGGGCTAAATTTGCTCCAGTCCCTCCTTTTCAAGCTGAACTGTCTTCTTTTGTTACAAGTCACAAAAAAAAAGGACTATTTTCTTTCAGATATTGCTGCAAAAGTCAGAAGCAGCACATGTGTTACCCTTTTCAGTACCACTTTAAATACAGCAGCAGTTGACTGACATCTGTTTGGATGGATCGAGTGGTCTGTGCCTCAACTGCAGGACACTCCAGCTGCTGTTGAGCTGGTGTCCCCAGCTCATGGCACAGACTGACACCTGTGTCTCTCAGCTGCCCCTCCAGCCCCCTGTGCTGCACACAGTGGAGATGAAGTGTCAGATTCTGCTCAGAGGATGGGAAAGGCCAGTGAATCACACCTCCTGTTCAGGTTCAGCCAGGGCTCTCCAGCAATAGCTCACTCCTGCTACACACCCTGCAGTCCTCAAAGGCAGTGCTTGTGTGCTGTGAAGGGCTGGGGTTTGGATTTATCACGTTTCTTACATAAACTCAGTTCTGCTGGTACATGCTAGAGAAAATAGTTTTCATCATAAATTTCAGAACTTATTTCTATAAAGAAAAAAAGGGAGTTTTGCCTTTGAACAACAGCTCTGTGTCCTACATGGACCTGATGATTCTGTGGCATTGTCAGTCTTAGGAAAATGAAGTCACTTAAGAATATATATATATATATATTTTTTTAACTTTTTTGAGACAAGAAATAGTCTCTCTAACATCAAGGTCAGAGGACTAGCATAGAATAGCCTAAGCTCTGTCCTTCCACAGGGAAGGGAATATCTCATAGTCAAATAGGTTTGACACTTGGCAGTTGGACTATGTCCAAACAGTCTAGAAAGCAGCAAAGGCAACAAGCACAGAGAAAGAACAGCACAGCAGAAAAAGGGGAAATAAGTACAAGGGAAAGAGAGAGATTGGTGCATGGCCCTGCAGCTCAGTCAGCAGCCTGACCATGGCTAGGCTGTCTGTCCTCCTGTTGTCAGAGCCTCTGCTTTCTGAGAAGAGCTTTAGATTTCCCTTCCAGCTTCTGTCCTCTGCACTTCTGAGTGAAACACTCATGCCCTTCCCTGAAGACAGTTAATATTTGTTTTGCACATGAAATGACTGTGTATCTGGAGAATCTCATGAGCTATAAGTTGGCTATAGAAGTCTGATGTCAGAGGTTCTATACTCCCGTGGTGCCCTGCGTGTCTGAGCCATGTGTGAATCCTTCTGCAAAGGTTGGGCTAAGCTTGCCCTTGGCCTCGACTGTGTGGATCTGCAGGGGACTCTGCATTCCCCTCCAATCCAAGGACTGGGAATGACCCACTGGTTTTTTATTCCACTTGTGTCTGATCTCAAAGCTGTAGTTCTGGCAATCACAGCATCATACAGTGGTTTGTAACACTTTCATTAACAGCAGCGGGCTAACATTGGAGGGAATAGAAGCAAAAGAATAAATAGAAAACTTTGGCAGTCAGTTGGAATATTCTACACTTCTAATTTCTTGAAAAGAATAGACTGTTATTTAAGTACCATTTTCCAGTAAACAAGAGCTGTTCTTGGGTTCTTTTTGAAGGAGCAGATAGCTCTGTGTGGAAATAGGAGCATAGCTGCGGACTGTCATTAGATAATCTTTTGCATGATTTTAGGATGTTTATGTCCCTTTTTGAGGCAGAGTTTGGAGTACTTAACCTAAGCATAACACTTCTCTGGTTTTTTCCTTCCCCATTATGTTTTGAATGAATGCTTTCCAAAGAGCCAGTCTAGAAGCCGGGCATTCAGGGAAAATGTCTTGCATCCTGAATCTTCTGATGAGTTCCCAAGAACAAGTTAAATATGTATGTGCAGCGACATTAGGTATAGAACTGAAGGATTTATGAGATGTATGATACTTTCTAGTAATATTTCTGGAGCTTAGCTTTCAGTAATAACCAAGACTTTGGCCCAAGAGAACACTGTTTACCTCAAATGCTAGATGTGATTGCACATCTGCTGTCTCTTTCTTGGCTTTCTCCCCTTGGAGAGGTCAGGTCAGTCACGCCCAGATGTGGGATGGGGCACGGGCTGCAGGGACCCACGGGGGAATGCTGTCAGGAGCTGGGGGCAGCTCCGCTTTCTCTTGGCCACAGGCTCCTCTTCACTGCTCTCACTGGAGCAGCCCTCGGCCTGGTGGCCTCGAGTCAGCAGCCAGGGAGGGCAGGGCAGCAGCCAAAATGGCAACTCAGGGCTAGGGCTGTGAGCCAAGTTTATTTTTTCCTTTTAGTTGTCTTTGAGGGCAATAAGGCATTATTGCTTACTTGAGTGCTGAAGGTCTCGTGCTGATGGATTAAATGTGTTCCTGCCTTATTTCATTCTGTTCACACATTAATGAATACAATAATAAAAATATTCAGCTTTTCATAAAGGAAATAATTTTATGCTGACAATAGGCATTCTTACAGGAAATGATAACATGTATTATTCTAAGATACAGTATTAACAAGGAGGACTGACAATAGCTTAATACTGGTCTCTTAATATATGTTAACATTATTCTGGATGTTTAAAGGAAAAAAATCCTACCCTTTCTCTCATAATAAGGATTTCTTTTCTTTTATTACACCCATCTGGAAAAAATTTGGGGAAGCTGAAATATAACTAATAACCTATTAAGATCTCAGCATGGCATTTCCTGGGTATTCAAAATGCCAGTGTTTGCTAAAAGGAATATTTTAATATTCTGCTATGCAAACAAGGTCATAATGTCATGCAAATTAACTTCCAGATTGGAGAGGTCTCCCATTCACACATTCGTTATGCTCCATTTTCATGGATGCTGATGACATCAAAGCTTTTAGTTAAATCCAATGTTTTATTGCAATAGCTATGCATTGAAATGATCAGTGGGTAATATACCCCCCTAATCACATTGCTTACTGGCACATCAGCAAAATATATTTCTTAATAGGAATTTGAAGGCTTGTGCCTATTGAAATTAATGGTGAAACTTTTGGTGGCTTGATAGTCAGCAAGACATTTTCAGTAGTAAATGTTACGTTTAAATGTCTGCTGAAATGAAAAACACAATGTGGTTGTAATATTGAGCAATGAAGCAGAAAATGCCTTCAATAGTGAACTTTGTTAGTCAAAGATGCAGGGAAAAGAATTGAATATGGAATAAATTATGGATTTTTTCCCCTTTTATTTTCCTAATTCCACAAATGATGGCAACTTTAAGAATAGAAGAATAGTAGCTGTTGTTGAAGGTTCTGTAGAGGCTTTGGTAAAGAGCCATGTGATTTCTCTATCACCTTCTTTGACTTTTTTGAAGTCATGAAAATCATGCTGCTGCAATGAAGAGTAAATGAAACTTCATAAATACGTGAGATGCCCCTGAGTTGTGTGGATCTGTGTAGGTCTCTTATAAGTGAAGTGGAAAGTTGCTTAAAGAACAAATAAAAGAATGGTCATAATTCTTAATTCTATGTAGAAATTTCTGCTTCAGAAAGTGATTTTAGACCATTCTTATCAATTGCTACCTGAGCATGGTGCACTTGGTGCATAGGGGGAGGTACTGTACAAGATGTTGTAATGGTCTTGTAATTGTATGCTTCTCTGTTCCTTGATTTCTACCCTAATCCTGCCTGCTTTAACACATTTGTATTCAGAAGAGGTACGGTTAATTGCTAAAAGAAATGTCATTAGAGCCCTTCTCATCAAAGAGCTTATAACAGGTTAACTCTGGCTTAAGTGCTTGAAGGATGTCTGCACAAATGGGCAAGTCTTGCAGTTCGATTTCTTTATCCAGACTAATTATTTCTGCTTTGTTTTTCCAAACTCTGTACTGACCACATACATTTCAAGTGCTTTGGGAAACAATTATTCTTATGGGAATGCATCCCACAGTATTCCAATGTCTAATTAAAAGTAAAATTAAATCAGATGTATGTACTACACAGAAGCTGCTGTGCAATTAGTTTAAAAAAAAATCATTCATGAAATGCTCAAATGCTTTCAAAATATCAGGTTACAATTGTTAAATTTTCGTGATCAAATGCAAATATTGAACAACCACATCCAGGTAATTTTCTGCTTACTCTATTAAGAAATTGGAAATTTAGGCTAGTCTCATTTAGAGGTGTTGGAAATATTTGAGTAGAACTGGGCATAAAAGCTGCTAATTTCATTAAAGAACAGGTTTCAAAATTACAGATTTGTTTCTTTGTTCCAAGTCTTAGTACTTGTTCTGAAATTCTGAGTAGGACTGGACAATACCAGCTTTGGTAAAAAAAGCATTATGAAATGTGTATTGTACAGACCCAAATTGTTGCTTGATTTCCCCACAAAGATCAAGAACCATATTGTAATGTTCAGATAAATGGAACTTCCAAACAAATTCTTTGGTGACTTTATTATGCTTTATCATACAGCACCATTAAACAACCCAAATCAGTTTATATTTCTGATGGTTTGTAAAAACTCTCAGCTTTTGGTTAAGAAATAAAATGTTCCTCCAAATTGTAGTGGTCTAGTGTTGCACAAATCCTTTATTCACTCTATTCTAGATGCAGGATGGTAATAAAAGTTTAAAGCAACTTATTTTACCAAGTTAAAATGAATGTTTCTCACATCAAGGGAATCACTAATTATTGTACTGAAGACCCAGTAGCAGGATATGAATTTCTTTCAAGCTCCAATTATGAAAATCTTACAGAATTGAGGCTAACAAAATGGCCTCCTGTTTAATCTAGAATGGAGTAATGAAAGCAGAAGACTTTGAAACATCAAAAGAGGAAAGATACCAAGAATGCATAGAATTGAGCAAAAGTTACAGGTTTGTAAATAAGATTTAGTAAGTAAAAGAATGAAAATTAGTACTTCATTGATCCTCTCTGGTTTTCACACCAAAATACTGCAAGACTTCTTTGCCAAGCTCTTAACCACTGTTTTTTTGTCACAGACTTTTATAGGGTCAGTTAGGGCTTAATTGCATCTATTCTGATGGAAATAGAAATTGTCATTCATGAGACTCCTATCTCTGTGTAGCTGAAAGTCTGGTGGAAAAAAAGCTTATAAATTGTTTATTTATGGAGGCTTGGCATAGATAATATATAGATTTTGAATACAGATGAAATAGGTTTGGAATATAGAAGAAATAGGTTTAAAATAGCTTACACTATTAATGAAGTTTTGGCTGGGAGCTGCTGCTTGTGCTGTGGCAGAAGGGCCCCTCTGCTCATGGGTGCTGCAGCTGGGGTTGGTGGAGCTGGATCCTCTGTGCCACGCAGGGACACCCAGAGCATCCTCGGGCACAAAGCCCTGCCAGGGCCTCGGGGAGGGCAGGATCCCAGGGGAGGCACAGGTACAGCCCTCCTGACAAGGCAGCACTCTGGGAAGCTCTTCACTGGTGCCAAACCCTTGGCTATTTTGCAGGACCTTCCTTTAGGTGCCTCATCTGCTCTGTGGATGAAATGCCTGATGGCAGACGACCAACATTAAAATCTGTTTGTATTGGTAGATGGTGAAGCTCCCTTCTTTCATTTCCAGCTCCAGCAGGTCATGAAAATCCTTCCAGGTTTCTGCAAGTTATTAAACTCTAGACACTCATTCCAGGGAGGCTTTGGTGTCTGGGGCTTACCAGAGCAGCTAGTCACAGGCTGGGAGAGGAGGAGGAGGAGTTTCTAAAACTTCAGTGTGACAGAGAACACACTGTACAGCAAGTAACAAGAGTCCTTGGCCCCCAAAGTTTCTCTACCAGTCTTTGCTCTTTCAGTTTCTAAATCCTGCCTCCTTCTGCTATCCTTGTTCCTTCCAAAACTTAATCTAGGCAAGGCAGGTGACTCATTTTATACTTACAAGGCAATAAATTTTCGACATTGACCCTATAAAGTGCATGCTGTGTCTAGTTCCCCCAGCATGTATGCAGTTGCATGGGAATTGTATTTAGTCAGCAATCCTCAGGGAAGGTTCCCATAGAAGTGAGCACCAGGGAAACAATCAGCAGACCCTGGAACCTGCTGACAGGGTATTACTTCAGAGTGAGCTGGGCTGGGTGAGAGATGGAGAGGTTAAATGAAGGTGGAAAGGTCAGAGGAGTTGCACTGCAACCTGGTGCTCAGACTAGCAGATTACTGCAAGCCAGCACGGGCAGATGTATTTAACAGAGGGTTCAGAATATTATGTCTAGTGGGCTGTCTTCTGGATAATGCAATTCAATTCCCCTTTCCCCAAGTCCTTTTTTTATTATCTGAGCGGAATCCTAAGTGTTACATCCAGAGAAACCCTCTTTGCCTTTACTTAGAATTCCTGAGAGGGAAGCATCTCTTGCCAGGCAATTTTCAACTCCTGCTGGAGCAGGCTGAGTTGTTTATCTGCTTTTTACTTTTCAAATGGTTAATGATAATGAACTGTAATTGAGAATTGCTTTGAGCTCATTAATATGCAGGTTGTCATCCATTTATCTCCCTGTTTCCTTTGAAATCACCTTCTCAAGGGTTTGGAATTATGTTTAGTATTCATTTTTTTCTTCCTGCCTTCCTGTTAATATTCACAGGTTTTTATTTTTGCCCTTTTATAGAACTGTGTTCTTCTAATTCTTTTTCTGCGTTTCTATTTTTTTTTTTTTTTTTTTTTTTTTTTTTANTTTTTTTTTTTTTTTTTTTTTTTTTTTTTTTTTTTTTTTTTTTTTTTTTTACTATTTCTTTGGGCTTCTTGGTTTCTAACCACTCAATTCTAGGTTTTTGAATATATTTCCAGTATAAAAATAAGAGTAGAAAAAGCTTCCCAACCTAAACCATTCAGGTGTAGCTTGCTTGGCCTGTTGTTATTAATACATCTACTGTTGCTGCCTTGAGATAGTACTGAAAACAAGATGTCATAATTCTAACTTTCATTTTGTCTTGAGCAAAAACCAATTATGGAGTAAAAATGTATCTGCGTGAGTGTTCTGGGTTTTGGGTTTATTTGTGTTTTAGCAAGAGTGCTTTGTTATTGCTGCATACAAATGAACTTCTGGAGACTTTCTTACCCCTTCCTGGTGTCTCTCTGCTACCCAGCCTGTTGGAAGTGCTGGGTTTACACTGAATTATTCTGGTATCGCCTGGACCCGCATGGCTCATCAGCTATTCCTAATTCTGTAGGAATTAATGAGTCAGCACTCAGGCTGCACACCTTTGAAAAGCAGAACATTAGGTACTGCTGGAATGCTGTAGGGTGCAGGTTGCTCCCACTGCCTCCTCAATCATCTCAGCCCCACGTCCTTGCTTGGTGCATCCTAAGGATCATCCCTTGAACCCACCCTGGGTTTGTTTTTAAAGCTTCTTCATCTTCTCTACTTCCACGAATAGCAAATCTGCTTTCTGAAGCAATGCTCAAAGAAAATGGGAAATGTGAGCTCAGCTCTGAAAGCCTCATTAGTGTGTTTCAATCCGAGTGATCCCACATGAAAGAGGACTGTATCATTAGAAAGAGAAATAAATTTTGTTCATGATCATTCACAGTTAAATGGAGAGCTGAAAATAACAACAGATGAAAACTAATATGAAATTGTGTTTATTCTAGTTCTATTCATTCTAATTTTAGCCAGCCTTATGAGGGTACTTTTCAAACATCAGATTTGGAAGAGATATTCCCATCTTTAAGAAAGCCAACAAAATATACATAAAGCAACAACAAAACAATCCTGAATATCTGTAACTATTTTTATGTTACATTGGTGCTTGTTTCCTGAAAGAAGAGTTTTGCTGTAGGGTTTTCATGACAGCACTTCATTGTCAGCTCTCCTCCCTTGGCAACACAGCTCCAAACATCAACAGTGAGAGCTTGAAAACCTGCCCTGAGAGCTTTTGGGAAGCACAGCACCAAAGATGGGCCTGACTGTACAGTCCCCTGATTTCAAGGGAGGTCATTCAGAAAAATCAAGTCCTTATCTAATGATTCCCGCCTCACTTTTCTTAACAGGAATGATTCCACTTTGTGTACGTGTTCACATTGTTCAGGCTTCTGGCTTGCAAGCCATCACCAGGATGCCGGCAGAAAGAATTTGCTTTCCCTGTGTTTTATTTGTCCAAGCTTCCATCCTAAAGGTTTTCCTTTACTGGAGAACCTGCTTTTAAAAGATACATATTTATTTTCAAGGGGTCAATATAGGTAACCTATTACTGTGTGATAGAGCATTTTATTCCATATGAGGGCTTTTAGGGGCAGCCAACTGAGAATTGGCCTCTGAGTGAGTCTGGAAGCAGTATGAAAAGCTTGAGAATTTGCTGAAGCTGCCCAAGTCTTTGTTTCCACACCTTTCTACTTTATATTTGTATGAAGTATTTTAGAGTCCAAAACTGGGGTCTTAATGCACTGTATTTTGGTGAGAATGTTTGTGTTGTGAGTACCAAAACCAGCTGTTACAGGTTCTACTTTGAGTACCTGTGTGTACCTTGCAGTGTTGTCAGGCACCAGTCAAGCTGCTGAGCTCTGCAGAACACCTGGAAACGTCCACCCAGGTGTGTTTGTGGCCAGTGATGGCCACAGGGCTGCTCTGGCACAACTGCAATGAATAAATACAGCTACCATATGTTGCTGAGATAAAAACCTAGCTGTTCTGCAAAGTGTCTCATGGACAAATCGTGCCCCTTCTGACTGCTGTGACTTATAAAGAAAAAAGTTATCTGTATTGTAGAATCTAGCCTTTGGCTTATAATATTTCCTCTTGTCATTTCTTTGCTATGACACCACTGTTGTGTTTCTTTGCATGAAATTACTTGACGTCATAACTCATCATTACTTTGGTCAGAGGTTGAGAATTGTTTGGCTATTGTTTCTGGAATGTGATGCTGATTCCATGTGGGCCTTAGTAAGCAAAACTTCTAGTTGTGCCAATTTTCTCTGCTTTCTCAAGTGGAAAATAAGCAGGACAGTACAATTGCATAATTAGAAAATATACATTTGTCTCTTCCCCCACTGGTCAGAAAACGGCTTTGCCACCATGACTCTTGCAGGTGGAAGAGCAGATGTTTCATAGTTGACATCCCTGCTGCCCCTCAGCCAGCTGGCAGGGGAGAGCCATCATTGCCTCCCACTTGAGCTCACAGATGTCCCGAGACATCTTTACACAGAGGGGGATCAAGCTGTGCCAAACTTGGCACTGCCGTTCACTCCAACGGGGGAGCTGTGTGTCTGCGAGCCTGCCTTGTGCTGATAAAAAAAGCCACAGAACTGTGTCTGGGAAGCCACATGTGATGTGTCAGAGGCTCAAACAGGCAGATAGATGGGTTGTGATTTGTGTAACTCCCATGGAGACTGTTTTTCACTCACAAAACACTGAGAGGACAGTGTTAATGTCAGCTCTCATGTCCCTGCTGCCTAAGTGCTCCTTCTCAGCTTCCAGCAGCCTTGTGCAGGACAATATTCACCAGGGATCATCTCCCTGCTCTTAAACTGCCTCTGTTAGACACCCTCTCCAGCTTCTGGTGTGGAGACAAAAGGAGGAAGAAATTTATTTCTAAGAAATTCCCAAAGAAGACGAGCAAGCTTGGAAAGATTTCATCCAGTACGGGGCATAAAGCTTACCACAGCTAGCAAAATATGTCACCTTTTCGCACATTCAAATGAAAGCAGCCAGGTCATAGACATGAAATCCTGGTTTTGATAGGTGATTCCCTTTCCTAGCAGTGCTGTCGTGAGGAGTTCTGCTGGGATCCCTTGAGATAGGACCATGAGAGAGCTGGAACAGCTCCGGAGAAGCTGGAACAGCTCCTGTAGCGGCTGCCAAATACTGAACTGCTCCAAGATGGAACTTCTGGAGTTCTTTATGCCTCCTAAAGGAAATCTGCATTTATGTGACTAGAAACAGACTAAGATTCTTTAAAAATATCCTTTCAACTACTACAGGATGAAGGAATCCCAGAGCAAGTCATCCTCTTTTCTTGTATCCACTCCTGAGCTACTAAGCACTGCAATGATGTTTATCTAATAACTCCATTCTCCTTGAGGCATATTTTCTATTAATAGTAATTATCTATGACTTATAATTTGTCTTGAATTCTCCTTACTAGTGAAGCACTTGAACTGATTATGTACTCCCACTATTAGAATAAAAAATGATGTGACTGCATTCTTAATAACAGCTGCATATAAGTGTGTGCATAAAAATATCATATCTTCTGAAAGTGAGAGGTGTTTCTACCCACAGTGAGGTGGATGAATGTTCATCAATTGCAGAATAAGTGGGATGAAGAGGCTCCTGACATTATCTTTAACAAGATAAAATGTCTCCTGACATTGACTTGCATGATTTAGAATATTCAAATAATTGTTAGTGTACTTAGTGTATATGTTGTGCAAAGTCAGAGGGCAATGATGGGTTGGTGCTAATTGGAAAATTTTAGTGAAATAAACATGTAAGAAGGCACAGACCCTGATCTGAAGAGTTTACAGTGTATGTAGAAGAGACAGCAAACATTACTGTGAGAATTTCCCAGATGTAAATTCTAGAGAAATCATGAACTTCTCAAGGTCATAAGTGAGACTTCTGACTGCATCAGAAAAGAAATTGAAATGTCCTCACTACTGTTTAGTGCATTTAATGGAGACTTCACTATCTAACTGATGTCTTTTGGGAAGAAATCTGTGTCCATGCTGCTGTACCTGAGTCTGGACTGTGGCTGAGAAAATCGTGTGTTACTTCTTCACTTCTTTGAATGTTGGAGTAAATTTACCTATTGGGTAGGTGAGTGCTCTCCTTTGGCTCCATAAAATCAGAATTCAGCATTTGCTGAACACACCAAAGAGGGTTGGAAAATTCCAGCTAAAAGAAGAGCAGGTGGACTTTACTTTTCTGCAGAATGTTTTATTTTGCAATGGTACAACACTTGGAGTTCGTTGTGTGGTTATTGTGAGTCTATTGGTAACTCTAAAATGTGCCACAGAGGAGTGAAGTTATGAATTCTCATTTCTTTTCTGTCTTGACTCATCAGTGAGATGCATTGAGATCTGTAATTTTGAATGTCTTGTGTCATCTGAGATGCACACACCACCTTAACCTAAATTATTAAGGATTAGAATCTTCCAGTGCCTAGGGTGACTGTGATATTGAGCTGGTGCCCCTGCCATCTTTGTTTTCTCATCAGTTAAAAAAAGCTAAAAAAACCTCCCAAAACCCCACAAAAAAAAAAA
>VWZN01020593.1:252183-262624 GCA_013396955.1 Regulus satrapa | reverse complement strand
AAAAAAGAACCTCCACTACATTTGCATTCACCTCACAGCAATGATGTAAAATTAAGTAGTTTATCTTGAAGAGTCTTCTGAAAAAAAAAAACTATTACTAAAAATAATTATGTTGTAAAACTGGACAAAACCAAAACAATGTAGACTTCCTGAAATTATTGCTCTAATTTTAAGCATTCTTGAAAGATATTAGGAAAAATTGTCAGGCACTTTGCACCCTAATGTTTTAAGATTTATGTTCAGAAAGCCCCTTGTTTCCAAAATGGATACTAATCTGCATTTCTTCATCCTATTTATAGACTAATCAATGCCTTTTTTCCAAAGGACATTGCTTATTATTATTCATTTCAGCTACAGGTGGGGCAGTGGTAGAATACAATTGTCAATATTTGGATGTGCTGACTGGGTGAGGGGTGAACAATGCAGGCCTATTTGAATATCAATAGGTGTAGAATTTCTATGGGGAGAGAATTCGGTGATGTTGAGCCCACCCAGCAAATTAAACAACAAACATGAATCTGCATTTAACTGTCTTGAACAGATGTTGATCAACACAATGTGGGGTTTTTTTTTCCTATTTTAATCAAGAAGCATAGAACAAACATTAGTTTATTGGCTTGGGAGGAAGCAGGGGGGTATGTAAATCCATCCTAAGTCTACAACCATTAAAGAGGTAGCAACGAAAAATCAGGGAACACTTCCATTTTCTTTTAAAACAAGCAGCCAGTAGAATCTGAATTGCAAAACAAACAACTTTGCTTTTATTTTGTTACAGTGAATAATTCATAACTGAAGATGAGCAAGTCCTATGAGCAGTAGCTGCTCCATTTGGTGCTACCTGTCATTACAATATGTTCAAATTACTATTATATTGAATGCATGCATTTAATACATAATCATGCATGGAACACTAAATTCACATTAACAGTCTCATCTTAAAATTGTTTAATAAAAATGCCGGGTTTTAGAATTACATAATGAAAGCTGCATCAGGTGGAAGTAAATTAGGTGATGAGAGATTATAATTAATTAAAAGAAATTCAACAGCGTGCAGAATTTAGTTTTGACAACTCTCACCATTCTCTCTTGTGCTTTTGGAAAGAAGACAGTGAGCCATGCAGCCAATGTCTTCCAATACTTCCATATGGAGTTCTCATGGTCTGTTGAGAAATAAATGAAGGGGACTTGACATTGCTGAAGCCTATGGAAAATTCCCTGTTTAAAGGAAAGTGGACTATGTTGCATTAGATGTAAAAATTTATCTATCAACATCTGAAATAAATTTGCTTCTTCTAACCCTTGAAAAATTCAGTGGTTAAGACTCAGAAGTGCTGAATGGAAGCAGCAGAGAGGTGCTCTCCACTCTCCCCTCAGGCTTTGCATGTCTTTGCTAGCAAGAGTAGCATTGAACACTCTTAATAAGGCCACAAAGTGAAAAATTCTGTGAAAGGTATGTTTATATATGAGTTTCCATAATTATCTTCTCATATTAACAAGTACCTCTGTCAATTTCTCTCTTTAGCAAAATGAGTGAAGCCCCTGAGCTCTGTGTACAGTTCTCTGTTAATTAAAGCAAGGCTTTGATACCAGCTTTTAGCTGCTAGTAGGCAACTGCAAATTTTGCACAATTTGCAGGGAAGTAATGAGATGGAAATGTAAGACCAACAAGCCTAAAGCAGGAACGCTGTTCTCTTCACAAAACCCTGTAAAGTTTAGTAACCTGAATTGCTTGAGAATTATTTTTCCAAATAGCTTTTTTTTTTTTTTTTTTTTTTTTTTTTTTTTTTTTTTTTTTTTTTTTTTTTTTATTTTTTGGCTTGGAAATTTTGGCTAGGGGCTGATAGTATAGACTCACTGAATTTTGTGCCCTCTCTTTTCTGTGTCATTCCAAATAGCAGAGCAATGCTGCCATGGGGTCTTCATGGTTAGTTTAGAATTATCATAGAGTTCATTGCCTGCTCCATTCCTGCAATGTTAGGGAATGTCACCCTACAGAAACATTCTATCAGATGACAAAATAAGAGGTTTTTTGTCTAATGCCAGTGATCAGACTTTCATGAATTTGACCTCTTTGGGTTTGGTGGTTTTGATTTCTATTGAATTTGTTTGTTTTCAGTTTGTCTGTGTGATGATGCCCTCGTCCTCCCCCCATTTTTTGCCTCTTGGCCTTATACTCAAGCAAAAGAAATTACTGTGAAAATACTCTATTTTCACTGTCCTTATGACACCAAACTGGGGGTGAAATGTGCCACTTGTCAGTTGTGCTTAAAGGTGAAGAAATAGAAGGTAGAAGATAATGGCTGTAGGAAAATAATACTTTGCCAGTTTATTAGCACTGGAGGGACAATTTAGGTGTACTTAAACAGAAACGGAAAAAACACGTCCAAGAAGTTTCACAATTTAAGTGACTGGATTATACATATATCTACATTTAGATTATCCCATCACTGCAAAGGCTATATAGCAATTTAGGTTTAGAAGGAAAAGAAACTTCCTTTTTGTTTTTGATTAGACAGGTTTACTTGCTGAAACTGTTTTTGCTTAGTAATGAGCTGCAGTTTTAAGCTGTCATGGTACTAATATTCTAACTAGGTTAATAAACCCAGCTCACAGGGCTGATAGCAGAAATGTGCCGTATTGTCAGCTGAGAGATGAGATACAAAACTGCTTTCTCTACAATGACAAATACATCTAAAGGATCAAACAGCTGGATTAACAAATGTGCAAAATGGATGCAGAGTAGATAGAAACAAGATATAAAAGACACTTTAAAGAAATGTTTCCTCAGACCTTCCTCAAAGTGACATTTGCAGCCAGATAGTTACCCAAGGCACTTTCTGAAGGGAACCACTTTGCTCTTAGCAGTAGAAAAATGACAACTCCATTTGGAAATTTCTCTAAATATTTCCAGAGAGAAAATACTGGTCATAAAGAGACCAAGCAAAGTTAATGGGTGTTGTTTAGTCCCAGTTTATCTCAATCTGATTTGATAGCAGACTGGGAGCTGAACTAGACTGAAAATCAGATGTTGTCTTAGTGTGAACTTTTGACTCAGCAGTGCTCAGTGATGTACTTGAACATATATTTATATTCTGCATTACATAGTGTACAACCACAGCAATAAAACAAGATAGCCCTGATATGCAGCCCACAAATACGTCTGTGACAATCTTGCAAGCAATCAGGTAGGTTTTTTTTAATAATAAATTTTACGCATTCAAATTTTTTTTCTCTCTTTTGAAAAGCACCTCCTGGCTCTCTTTTCTTCCTCCTGCTCACTCCAAATTAGTCTGCAGTTTTTACATAGAGAAATAGTACTGGAGAGTTTAATTGCAATTATTAATCCACCTGTTGCATGATGACATGTTTTAGAGGCCTCTCAGCATATTTGCCTGTTCTTTTGTTCTGACTGTAGACATTTAAATCCTACAGTTTCTGCATAATTACTTTGTCATGAGATAATTAATCGGTGCATTCACCTGGCACATAGATCCAACCCTAGCATTATTCTATTACTGAAGTGCACCCACTCAATAAGATATTGACCTGAAATCTTGTCTGGGTTCCAGCAAACCCTGGCATTTCAGTCGATAAACCAGCATTATGGGCACTTAATTGCATACACTGAAACACCAGATGAACATGTGTGTCTACAAGGTAAATAAAAGTTCAATAAATTACAGGGACATCATAAGGCATTAAATCAAAACATTTAATAGTGAACGGTAGAAATGAACTCTTGAGGAAACTATTATCGAAAAGTAGCTTTGAGTAATTTATAAAATATTTTTAAGACAGCGTGACAGCATCAACTTGATGGGAGTCTTTTACAAGGTTTTGTAACAGTGAATTAATATTGATTTACTATAAATATCTGCATTTGGATGCAATAGTGAAGGAACCTTCACAGAGGGTTTTCTCTCTGTAAAGAGCTATGGATTGGATAGGCACTTGTTTGGAATTTCAGGATTTGTAAGTGGCCTTGTCCTGTGTAAGGAAAACTTGAAATATCTTTATTCTTTTAAGTTGCCTCTTTCCTCTTTAGAACTTGCTATGAGATGGAGTTAATGGACTGTAAGAACCTGAAAACCGAGGAGACGTGGTGCTAATGAAGAAAAGTTCACTGGCAGTATCAGAGGTGACGTTTTCTACAGTTCGTAGTAGTAGATAATTCATGCTTTAGCAGCTAAATTGTGGCAGGGATTAAATATATGAGGCAATTTTTTTTTTTCCCTATTGTATGTGTCTTGAAAGGGCTCATGTTACTTTGCTCATGGAAAATAGTGCTGTATTTAAATAAAACCAAGGAGATAACTGTCTTATCCTAAGCCTTTCACTCTAAGGTGGGCATAAACCACTGTTTATGTGACAAATAGGCGTTCTTAAAACCATGTTAATAGCCTTGGATGTGAATTGGCATTAAATTACTGGTAAGGTAATGAAAGGCCTGTTTCAGATCTCAGATTGCTCTTAACTTGGCCTGTCCCAGTATATGTACCTTCATGGTTCTGTAAAACATGTCCATAGCATTTAGAATAAAATAATGGTTTGACTGAATTGTGTACCCAAAAAGGACCATAGGATATAGGGTGATCATTTGTTTGCCCTTAGCTACATAACTGGCATAATATTCTGGAATACTTTCTTTCTATCTTTTAAATAGCTATCAGGAGATGTGCTACTCCAACTTCCTTTTGGGAAGGCATTTATGAAAATCTAACCAGAGTGCACTGTTCTTAAAATGAACATAGGACATCGGATTAAAAAATAATACACTCCCAAATTATTTTTTATGAAAATCAAAGGCACACTAAAACTACTTCATGGGTTTTATTTCATTATTTCTAGAGCTGGTTCAGCAGTAATAAATAAGCAATCATGAATAATGTATTCAGCAGTTGACAAAAATGTCAGAAAGCAGTGATTTGTATTACTCAACCCTATGTACAAAGACTATTATGTGAAAAAAAGAAAGTAGCTGTATAAAACAAGTTTGGGGTTTCAGCATTTTCAGTCTTCACATTATAGAAGGAAATTCTTGAGCTCTGTTTTAGACAATGAGGATGAGATTGAGAACCCCCCTTGGCAGAAATGTTTAAGGAATGCTGAGGCTGACTGAGTGGATGATAGCAGGTGATGGTACAGGCTTTTCATAAAAACCACAGCAATACCTGTCCCATGCATCTCAATGAGTTACAATGGAGTTTGCTGTTCTTGTCAGCATTTTTATTGGAATGAAGCAGAAAACAAACTAACAAAACCAAAAATTGCTGTGAACTTTAGAAACCAAGGAATCTGTGAACCCATTAGTTTCACAGGACTGGAACGTTTCTGGACACCTTCTAAGACAAAAAAAAACCAACCCCTTTTTGGCAGATTCAGCCAGGTAGCTTGAGTGAAATAGCTGAGGCTGCTTGATTTCACAGTTATGAGAGAGAGCCAGTCCCAGCTTGTCCCAGCTAGCAGCAGCTCATCACCACTCATGAGGCATTTGGTCCCTCTCAGGGATTTTCTGGAGCAGAAGACCTTTGCCTGTCTAAATCAGGCTGTAACCATTCTCTGGAATTAGACTATCATTCCTCCCTGCTGTGAGTGACTGTCCACACCTCCTCCTCTTACCCATGGATTGAGCACATTTATGCAGCTGTGTTCAGAGGCAATGTGTCCTTTTGAAAGTCTCTTGACACCCTTGACTATGTTTTGTCTGCGTTTTGGCACAGTCTGGGATGGCTGCTGTTTTTGTCTCCATCTGTGGGGGCTCCTCCTCTGGAGGCCACTGCCTTTTTACACTGGCTCTGCTCTGTGGGGATGGCATTGGGTGTTGAGGATCCTGTCAGTTGTCTTTGTTTCATCTTCAAATTTGCAGCAGGAGCTTCTGTCTCGCATTAAACGAGTTACAACCCTCTGAATTTCTTCATAATGAGAGGCACACCATCCCAGAAACAGTATTCTGGATGTGTGTCCTGCATTTTGTCACCAATTTTACTATGAAGTGATCTTTCTACAATCTTTAGGAAAGAAGTAACTTCCTTGAATGTCACTTTTTTTGCTTTCCTGACTCTCTTGTCTCTGGGATAAATTACCGGTAACTAAAATTTGATTGATTTCTGGTGATACTGTTTTTCAATGGAAAATGGGTCTCTTCAACAAGCAAAATTTTTGTTTGCTAGAGAATATTTTCAGGATTTTTTTAAAGTGCAAATTCATCCAACATCTTTAGGGGAGGTATGGTGGGGATGGTGATACAGTTTGGACCCAAACCTAAAAAAAATTACCCAGAAGCATTAAAATGAACAAAATAAACAATTCTGATAATTATTATTTTGATTTTTATACAATCGAAACTTACATGAATGCTCTGATTTAATCTGTTCTGATCAAAATCTCACAGGGATGAAAGGCAGGCTCATTTTTCTGTCCAATTCTATGTTTCAACTTTCTAGTTTAAGAACCACTTCTCCTGTGTGTTTGATCCTCAGCCTTTTTCTTTCTTTTTTTTTTTTTTTTTTTTCCCCTAGTGGAGAATCCATCCAGCAGCCTTCATGCAGTCCTGTATGCAGGTCCAAACAGGTTTCACATAGGACAGGCTGCACTTCACAGAAATAAAAATGTTACTCAGAATTCCTCCTAGCCAGAAGGACCCCTGTGTATTAAAAATGGCTTAAGAGGGAGTGACACATCTGTGGTGGCCAGCACAGAGTGACCTAACCTATCTGCTTTTCATTAAACTGCCTAGAAAAGGATGCAAAATAAAATGAGAACTGACAGAGGAAAACTGTGCCTTGACAATTTCCAATCAAAATTTTTACTGTCTCTAGAATGAGATGTTTTTCTTTGAAAGCAATGTCAAACAGAGTTGTGCTGACTTGAGTGCCTTCTGCTTACCTTTGTTGATGCTGAATTTCACGTGACATTTTGGTGTCCATGGACAGTGACATGTCAGTGGAAGAACACTCAGCAGCACTCAGGTCCAAGTTATGCATTTCTGCTGCTCCAGTGATGTGAAGGAAGGAGAAGGCTCTGTGTCCTTCAACACCATGAGCAAATGGCCCTTTGCTCCTTGTTTCCTCTGCAGTCATGCCAACACCTTTTCCATCTTCTCACCCTTTGAGGAAACGTTAGCGTGGGCAATAAGAAATATGGCTCAGATAATAAATGTAGTTGTCAGTGTTCCTTTTTGGAGACGATCACAAAGGACATTTATTTGGATAATCTTAATAAGCAAACTCTCCTTTGCAGAAATATAAAATAACAAAGTCCAGTTTTGCCTTCTCATTTTAGTACTGAAATCAGAACAGTTTCCAATGACTCTTTTCCCATTAGCAACTCCAGAAATTATTTTTGCCTTGCAAGGGTGTCATGGGAGATGTTTCGAGATTGCCGCACCTTCAAATGGAACTTGCAGGGAGAAAAAGTCTTAGCTTGCACAACACTGACCTGGATATTTTCCTGGTGATTTCAGAACATTAAGGTGTTCACTTATAAAATCTGTGACTCCACAATCAGCCCACAAAGGAATGATACCTTGTGAGTGAATAAATTACTTTCCAATCTTAAAATAAAGGCAGGCTGTCAGAGTCATGTGAATCTTAACTTCTAGTGCAGCTGGAATTATAAGATCACTTAACTTTGTTTGTTCTTTATTGGTCCTGAGTAGAGCACATTTACCTGGTGTTTTAATTTATTTCAAGCATACAATAATACTCCTGTGACTGCTCTATAATGAGCTGTTAATGAACTGATCTCAAACATAAAAAGTGAATTTCTGCTAAAAAATTTTTGTTTGCAGAAGAGAAGTACAAATAGGACTATATAGAGCTTATTATGAAGACTGGGGGTTTTGTGGTTTTTCTGGCTTTTAGGTTCCTGCCCCTAGGAGGGCTTGGTCCTTTGTTCACTGCTATAATCTCCTCATGCTGCCTTCATAGGGCACATAAATAATGCTCTGGGGTTTTATTTGTTTTTATTCTTTATAAAAAGAAATATAATAGGCATTCTTAATTCAGCATTAAAGGATACAGTTTTATTAATTCATGTAATTACTGAAAGTTGTAGGTCACCCTATTTTTATTAGCTGGTCTTTTTAAAGGGATCTCAATTTAGATTTATGTAGTTTTTTGCTCTTTTTTAATAGTTTGTCTATATGAATTTAAGTAATGCCAGTACTATTAGAACTGAATTATCAAATAAGCATAAAAGCTGATATTAAAAAGAGCTTGTTATATATGTCACTAGCTATTTCTTTTCACTTTGGCCTTCCTCAGTCTGCTTCACTAGAATTACTCCATTTTTATTGTGTTGGAAGTGACATCAGAACAAAGCCCTTAAAGTAGTAAGGGCAAAGCTCACAGCTTTGTTGTATTGGTTTAAAAATACACCTGACAAAAACTCTAGTTACTATGAAAACCGTGATGTCTGAATTATTTTTACTTTTGAATACATTTGGGTTGCAAGCAGACACCTCATACCAAGCAATTAATGTTGGATTTTATGTGAAGACTGTACCAGATAAAAAATGTTTTTACTCATTTAAAGTCAAAGTTCTGGGGTGTGTGAAGTCTAACAAGTTTTAGCCCACACCACAAGGAATTTATAACTTACTAAAACTTGAGAATGCACATTAATTGTACTTAAGGAATAAACTTTAAATTTTTGTTCCCACGAAGATGTTCCTGCCTTATATTCTAAAATTTAAGTTCAGGGATTTTGAATTTAAGTGAGTTGTTTATTTCTGATCATTTCTAGCCAGTCTCATCGTCGCTATCCAATCTTTGCAACAGACTCAACTATGGAACAAACAATTCATTAATTTAGCATCCTCATGTGATTCCAAATGGTATGCATCAATTTAAATAGTAGTGGAGTCAGCTGATTTAGTAGACATGCAGAGGATGAAATAGTTCAAACTTTAGCATTTTTCTTTTACTGATTTGTTTCATACGCAGATAAAATCTGTGACTTTGTTGCTGATTTGCCACTTTGAAATCTCACATCCATGCCCCATGTGTCAAGTGGGAACACCATGACTCCATGTGCATCAGGCCACAGTTTATAGCCCTTTGAAAAGTCCATTTCTAAGAGTGGTACTTTTTTGTTTTGAAAAATGTACAGTAATAGCAGAAATTAGTATTCCTTTATGAATTTTATTTTTATTTAGATTATAAAATATTTTTATCTGCTCGGTGAAAATGTTATAAAAAAAGCAGGTATGAGGTGAGGAGAAAAAGCTTTGCTGTAGTATTTAAATATGTAACTAAAAATGGCCTAGAGGTGGCTTTTTGGCTCGAGGCACATAAAGAACTTCAGTACCTTAAAACTGTAAGAGACTACTTTTATTTATGGAGATTAAAATAGTCTAGTCATGACTGAGGTCACATGATTTCACAACTCCTTTGAGAACAAGCCAAGTGTGTTGCAAAGTGGTTTAGTACAAATGCATGTTACGTGGTTCATGAGGTTCCTGGATGCCTTCTATTATCTTACTTTCATAGAACTACATGAAATGCATGGCTTAGGCTTCTTCCCTAACTGTGATTGGAATATCACATGTAATTTGGGTTTTGGCAGGAGTAAGAATTGTTTGTTTGTTTGCTTGTTTGTTTTAAGGGCAATAGGTATGGAATTCTGTTTCCCACTTTACAATTGTGGAGGTGCTTTGGTTTCTTTGACTCCTTTATTTCTCTTGGTGAAACTTTCTGGTTGATGACTTGCATCTCAAAGCATGGCTGAGCCTCATTTGTGCTTTGTCACCAACTGCTACTTCCAATATACTTTGCTGAGTTGCTGTGGGTTGCATCAAACTGCTGCCTGGAAATGAGCTGCAGAGCTTTATTCTTTGTACCCAAGCACCACTCCAGCACTGGCTGAGGGATGATTTCATTGAAGTAGTGATGCAGAACACAACTGACTAATTCTGAAGTCCTTTCCCATTCTGACTGTGGATAAGGGTTTTTTTTCTTCACAGATTTCTCCATAAAGCCAGGTGACAGACATCATTTATGCAGAGAGTTGAAAGGCCTCAATTGATTACCAATTAGAGGAAAATCCTGCAAAAATGAATTCATTAGAGAAGGCAGATGAAGAATGCTGCTCTTGCCACAAACTAGAAGAGAAACAAGACTGTAATGAAGTAAGCAATGACAAAGTCACCTCTGAATTTTATTTGCATATAAGAGAAAGGCCTTGAGTGTGTTACCTGACAGGTAGCATCAAAATATCAAAGCACTGGACAGTAACCTTTATGAAGACCTTCTTCATATTTATGGGGTTTGTGCATAAACCTGTTTTAGCTGCTGGGGAGGACCACCCTTGGAACACAAGGGTGGATGATCTCAAGGCTGATCTAGTGTGCCACTGCATCGTTTCTATGTCTCAAAACTGCTGGGTTCTCATTTGGCATAGAAACTGAAAAAAATAAAGGGGGGGGGGGGGGAGGGTCGAT
>VWZN01020593.1:227950-252160 GCA_013396955.1 Regulus satrapa | reverse complement strand
GAGCTCAGATCGAGAATAATGAAGATTTATATGGAATTGAAGATTCTACTTTACTAATAAAGAATTCTGTGGTTTTGTTCACAGTGGTCCTGTTTGCTGCACTTCTGATCAAGCAGAACATGCTGAAACTGAATATAAACTCCATTTGGTCACTTTGTGCGGGCTAAAACCAGAGCATCCTTTCTACCAAGATCCACAGAAAGGTAAGTTGGTGGTGAATAATGTGCATCAAAGTGCAATATCTCAATGTAATTGCACATCATCTCCCCACAGTGTCCTGTTTCCCACACAGGAATTCCCATCTCAGAGCAACTTCACCTCCTGCTCTTCCTATTGCAGTACAGTCAAAAATGCTGGAAGATACCCATATCCCTTAATTTCCTTTTGATTTGTGCTAAGGAAAGAAATGTATATTATTTATTATAGCATTATTTATTTATTATTTATATTTTCTACAGAAATACATATGTATATATGCATACAGAAATATATACACATATATATATATATAACCTTTTTCTATTTATCTGCTTTTTTACTGCCTTGTTTGGTTGATTAGTATTTGACCATAACCAGGATTGTTAAGAAGTGACATGAATTGTAAGTAATTACATTTATTCTAAGATGTAACTTGACATTATTAACATTATTGATTACACCTGTGTCTCTACGAAGTATATAACAGGAAAAATACACATTCCCTTCCTACTGTTCAAAAAGCTGAGGAGAACCAACCTTCTCTGTCACATCCACATGAAAAGCTCCTTGGAAAAAAAAAAAAAGATAAGCAGTCTTTGTGCTCATATTGAAATGTGTTGTTAAATACCAAAAGCTACAAAAACAGTTTTGAGATGCTGATACAGCTTCCTAATCGGGGAGTTACCACCATTTTATACATTAAAATACTACATTTCAAGGAAATAGTCACTATTTAGTAACTCTGTATCTGCTGTGAAATTAATGCTTAAATGTCTTTTAGGCAAAGACCAGATAGAACATTTAGTTCCTTTCGTGTCACTTGTTTTCCCAAAGCTTTTAAACATTTTCATTTTGTGCATAAACCAGTTTTGAAATACTCTGGAAACTCTTAGAGATATTAATGTACTCAAAAGAGAAATCAGTCAGTGAAGCAATGAGCATAGTTACTCTAAAAAAATAGCTTCTGGGTCCCTACAGCATAATCTGGGCTGTTGGGTTTTTTTTCTCTAAAATAAGATGTATTTAGAAATCATAAAATTTTTTTCCAGTATCAATAGTTTAATTTTTTCTTAAAACAGTATAGAAAAGCTGAAAATAGGAAAATTTTTCACAATTTTACTTTGAAAGCAAAATTAAGAAAGAATTCCATGCACTTATAAATACATCCAAGTGTGCCAGGCTGCAGTCAGGAAAAGCAAACTACAAATGTGACATCTCTGTACAAACAATATTTACTATTGAGTTAAATCCTTAAGTTGTTCCATTTAAGCCCTTCAGAGTTAGAGAACGGGGTGTACAGAAAGGATTTCCCATGATTACTCCAGCCACCACAGTAGTAAAAGCTCTTGAAATAGGAAGAGGAAAACAGCTGGAGCTAGACCTTCAAATAGTTGAAATGGTTACAGTACCAATAAGAAAGTTGATGACTTGCTGGAATCAATTAGTCAGTCTGTAAGTATTTTCTCACAGGGATTAAGATATTTGTGTAGACAAAGCAGAAGACCCTGAAAAATCTGAATCTGTGCACTATTTCATGGTCCTGGTTAATTTGATCATATAAAAATTTCAAGATAGAATGAAATCCTTTCTTTTGATTTGGCTTCACATCCAACTTCTTGGTGTGCTTCTGACTCCTCCCAATGTCCATTACACCTGCAATAATTTGGTCTGGGGTTTGCTTTGGTTAGGCATATGTTTCCTAATTACAATCTCGAGAAGGATCATGAAGAGTGAATGAAGAAATTCTGTAACTGTGTTGAGGGTGGCAAAATGTTGTTACCTTTAAACTCTGAATATGCTGTTTGGTTCTAGAAAACACTTCTAGGGAGTTTGCTGCAGGCAATGCAGTAGAATCAGCTGATGAAAAGCTGTTTCTTAAGTAGTTATCAAGGCCTGCTTCCAGGAAGCTCCCTGAAGCTGGAGGCTTGCATTCAGCCTGATTGGTAACTGCTTCTTTCTGTCTGTTCTTGAAAACTCCCTGAAATTCCAGTCCTCCATTTCTACATCCTGCCAAGAAATTGCTTGTTTTGAGTCTGGCTGTACTTCAGTGGTGACTTTGGTTATGTAGACGAAGAAAGTCAAACTGTGGTAACCAACCAGCTAAAGCACACAAAAAAGAACCTTATACTTCCTTTCCCCCTTATATCTCATTCTTTATAAGTGTCATCTCAAAGATGAAAACTAAATTTAAAATAATTAAGAACTAACCCCTTATCTTTTATAGGAAAGGGTTAAAACTTTAAGGAATTACAGCTCTTTTTCACAGGTTTCTATCCAACCTTTTTTGGATCAATTTCAAGTGCTGGAAATCAGTACAACCCCTAAATTTTCAGTGAAACTATGCCAAGTTATACCATTTCAGAATCAGCTGACTTTAGCAATCCTTATTCTGTTAAAAATAGGATTTTTATAAGATTTAGAAAAAGCCCTTTTGCTAATGTTTCATGTAAATGCAAACATTCAATTGTTTAGATTTTTTTAAAAAAATGTTTACATTCTTTCCTTTGACAATTTACCAAATCATTTAACAAGAACTTTTGTAGTAGAATCTTTGTAAGAAATCTTAAGAAAATATGAATAAGAAATTTGCAGCTCTTGATTTGTCCAGTTTTTATCCAGATCATGTCCAATACAAATATTCCCTGTTTGAAAACTGAGAGCACCTGTGGACAGACAAATCCTTTTTAGTCTCTTCAATCCTCTGTGACCTTGAGTGACTTCCTTGAAATCTTGAGCTGTTCTTCAGTTGGACTGAGGGTCATTGCGAAAATGCATTGCTGAAGGTTCAAAAAACTGGAAGAAAAGTACAGAGAAGTTTAAGCTGTGGGCTGCTAACCAGTGTTAACAACAACTGAGCCAACCAACAAACCCCCGTGATTTCTCACTCTCTCAGCAGACTCAAAATAGCACTGCATTACAAGGAGAATCCTCTTACAATTTGATGCTCTTTACCTGGATCATCAAAGCTCAGTTTGAACAGGCAATCACTGTTCCTCCTAAACTTTATTTTTCCAATATCTCAACTGAAAAATGATGTAAGGATATGTACTACAAGCTTTATAATATCAATGTATTGAAGCTAAATACTTTTCCTGCTCTTATTTCTTTCTCTGTTGTTTTTTTTTCTTCCCACCTGACATCATTAGCATCTTCAACTTATTATGTAACTCTTCTCCTGCGATCCTGCTATGTTCTCTGCATCCAAATAATATCCAGGACTCTGCAACTTAGGTCCATTCAGTGACTTTGTATCTTCCTGTCCCCCAAACATAAAACCTGGCCTCTGCTCCCTTTTCTGAATTTATTATCAAAATTTTAACACCATCTCCTTATCTGGTTTGATTCATTCCATCAGTCCATGTTTTCATTACATGAGAAACTGTAATATACTGTTACATATAAAAATGAAGATAGATACATTTAGAAGTAAGATGCATAAGATGATGGGGCAGTGGCATATGCACTGTGAGCTGCATGGCAAAGGCAGTGTTTGCAGCTCTTTCAAAGGGGATTCTTTGCATTCTAAATCAAGCAAATTTTAAAATAATCTAAGTGTGCAATTCACCTACCAAGGTCACTGTCATAAATTAGTATTCAGCTCAAGGACTTAGGAAGATTTAAAACAGAAAACAAAGCCAAAAGATGCTGTATGACAAAATAAAATGCTAGAATATATTTTTCCTCATTTGTCAGAAAGGTTTGCTCTTCTTTCAAGAACTTTTCTATTTGTCTAATTTAGACAAATGTGTGTTGTTTGTTATTGTGCAGTTTCTTGTGGATGGCAGATACTACTGTACCCTACAGATAAACATGAACCATAGAAATAAATGTGCCTGTTCCATCCCCCATGTGTAAATCATGGGGATGCCACATCTTTAAACCTTCCACTTAATTTAATTGACCTTACGTAGGGAGGGAGGAAGTCCTCTTAGAGTAACTCTACTGCCTTATTTTTTTTGTAGTATAAATAGCACAGTGATATCACTATAGTTAGCACCTGTCAGCATTAACTTATAAAAACTTTTGAGGAAAAAAATGGGCTTATCTTATAAATCTCTTACAGCATTTTCTGTGGTCTAAACACTAGCATCTGTTATTATATACATTTTGTAGTCCTTTGGCTATGTTATGTTCTACCAATATATAGTCTGACAAATACAGACAGAGAACTTTGCTAGTTGAATTTCTTTGTTTTGACCAATACAATTTTTGTTCTGCAATGCTACTCCCCAGTGCAAACCTATTTACACTGAAATATCTTATGCATCAAGTTGTACAGTGGATGCCTGCTACTGGATAAGAATGTGTTCCAATGGAGGAATGAATTAAATATAAACACCAGAAGATGAATGTTATTCCCATCCATGTATAAAAAGCATTCAGGTGAATTACCTAATTTTATTTTTTTTCCCCCTCACAGAATGGTACTGTTTTGATTTAAAATATAGAAAAACATTCATCTTGCAATGAAAGTTTGCTACTAAGCTTCCTGTTTTGCAAAGCTTGATTGGTGCAGTACGCATGAAAGTATAAATACAGAGCTCAGTCTAAGACCCTTCTGCTGCTGTCTGTCCAGGCCTGGCTGCCTCTCCCTGTGAGGGTGCTGAGGCCCTGACACAGGTAACTCAGAGAAGCTGTGGATGCTCCATTCCTGGAAGCTTTCAGGATCAGACTGTGTTTGACTTGGAGCAACCTTGTCTAGAGGGAAGTGTCCCTGCCACAGGAGGGGTGTGGAATGCTATGACCTTCAAGCTCCCCTCCAGTCGATCATGATAATATTCAAATGTTTAAAGGCGTACCTTTTACTAAAAACACCTTCTTCTTTGTACGAACTTCCACATCAAAAAATGTCTGTCTAATTTACATATTCTTAGTTTTCAAGTATAGCAAGAGAAAGGTGAAGAGAAAATTATGAAGTGGAGGGGCAAGATAAAGCTATCTAAGGAGCACTGTGAAAAGTAGTTCTCATCAATCTTACAAGATATAACAGACAAAAATTACTTTTTCCATTTCTGTAACATATGGTCCATTATTTAAACCACAAGAAAAATGCTTAGTAGTGTACTGAACTTGTACCAAACAGCTTAAAAAAGAGGTCCTCATTTCATGCAGCTCTGTGTCATTACACTAACGAGGCTGCTCATTCCTGCTGGGGCTCTGAATCCAGAACAGGAAGTAAAAAACTGTACTTGCTCTTCCTCCAAAGCCAAAGGAAGAGTCTGGCCAGAAAATAATGATAGGAGTTGAAAATGACCTTTGATTCCAGTGCCAATAACCTACTTTTACAAACAGGTTCATGAAATGCCTGATTTATTCTCTCCAAAGACAGTAGGCAACTCTTTGGTTTAAGCACGGGAATTGCTGAATGATGTTCTGCACTCCAAAGTGCACTAATAAAAATCCTAGAAAGCTGCACTACAAAAACTGGTACACTGGAAATTTTTCATTTCAATTCATTAGTTAGATTTCTTCCTCTGTTTTTCAAACAAAAGCCCCACGAACTCAAAAAAGTAATTTTAAAAAGTTGACATACTGCATAAAATGCACTTTTAAGATTGAATAAACTGAATGATACTATAATGACACTAAATCTATTGGGTCTGAGAGAACCAAAGAGTAGGTTTAACTGCCCTTGAAGCACGCCATGCTTTGTTCACCAAATTTTGTACCTCCTCCCTTTGAAATGAAAAGCTTACATATTTATAATTTTTTGGTTTTTTAAACAAAAAGAATCCTGGCTGTTGAAAGTAACAACTAGTGATACAACATCTGAATTAGAAACTCAGCAGTGTATATCAAAATTATTATTAATTATAACTGAGTACACAAATGGAGAAGTGTAATTTAGGAAGAAGAGCTTGGTCAAAATTTATGTAATTGTTCATATTCTTCATAATTCAAAACACCCCAGCTGTCAATACTGTTCTTTTCTAAGTCCTGCTGCTATATTACTGTCATTCTGTAATGCTACTACAGAACATAGCTTCTGAGCACTGTTTGCACAGTAACATTTAAAAATATTTCTAGTCAGCACTTAGTCTGGGGAAGTATTTTAAAAGCCTGGTTCTAATGTTATTAATATACGAGATTTAGTGTAAATATTTCATCACTACCAAGTGAAATGGCACGTATGTTCCAAATATTTCTAGATCCAAAATGTGAATGGTGTAATGAAATCACTGGAGTCTTGGCAAGCTATGCAAGCTGAGGAGCTGGCCTCTAAATAGAAGTTGTCATGATCAGATATGAGCTTTTTCAATACCTCCCTTCTCTGACCGAGATAAGTAATTTGCACACTTAGTCAATATTTTAACAGCAGGATCAGTAACTCTGGCACGAATGCTAAATTTAGCACTGGGCAGGGTTGGAGTGGCCAGGAGCTGGCAGCTGTGACCTCTTGAGAGACATCTGCAGGAACGTTTGTAAGAGACAGAGTCTCCTACCTTCCTGCCCTCCCAATTCCATGGAAGCTGCTTGGCAGCACACTCCATCTCTGAGAGACAGCATTTTCTAGATCATACTGGTAGCAAAAATTAGAGTCTGGTAGAGCAGAGCCTTCCAGCAGAGGTAAGGTGCCACCAATCAGCTGATCAGCACTGTCTTGTTTCCTTTGGAGTGTAACATCTCTTGGCTGCCCACAAGGCTCCCCTCCACAAGGCTTTCCCTTTTAATCTAGGAAATAAAGGTACAGCCTGATCCCCACACATACCAGATTTTCAGCCTCTGTCTTCATTGATGTAGGGACTTTGTGCATTTGGTGCTATCTAAATACCATCATTATCTCTCTAGCTGTCCTAAATCAACTAAATGCACCAGTCATATTGACTGCAATGTACAGGGAGATAGAAAACTCTATAGCAACAAGGCAAATTAATATATATATTTTTACCATGGAAATAGGATAGCATTAACTTTATTTAGGCCAAAAAGGGGGGAGAGTAGAGATTTAAAGCATTGAAGGCCTAAAGTTTAATGACTGATTACTGGCTGGTTCTAGACATGTCTTTTCTGGACCTCTTGTATACCTAAATATGTAATCACTCTCTGCCTGATTCAAACAAACTTAAGCAAAGATTTTTCAGCTTTATCTGCATAACACAGTACAGTTCTATGAAAAAAAAAAAACGAGGGAAAATGTATTGAACTGTAAAAAACTATGGACTCTTGATTTACCAACTTTATACTGCAGTTATTAATCCTTTATGAAAAACTTTTTGGGGAGACTTATGGTACTAGCTTGCTGAGAAAGCCTTATATTAAAGTTCTCATCTCTTTCACCTCTTCAACAGATACTTCTACCATTCCTTAACAACAGGTTAGAAATGGAAGATTTAAGATCAGTTTGTTTGCTGAGAGTGACATCCTATGCTGTTTTACAGAGCATTTTCTGCTCACTGCAGCATGGGTTAGAGAGGTATTTACATTTCCTCTTCTCAAACAGCCTTTCTGCATTGCACTGAGTGCTACAGTGGTGGGTTTTTTTGGATTTTGGGGGGTTTTTTTTGAGAAAACCTTCTGGTGTTGCTCAGAAATGACTGATGGAATGAGCTGCAACAGAAAATGAACAACTGAAATAATGTTGGCCAAGTAAACACATTACATATTACAGATGAGTGTTCACAAAATTACTACTCACTTCCATAGTGTCTTTTGAAAGATAAACAACCCAGTACACCAGGTTGAATCCTGCAAATGCCACTGGAAAGAGGATCCTGGAGTACTGGTCTATTTTACTTGCACCTCCAATAGCTGGTGGTTGTGGTGGGGCTGGTGGAGGAACAGACAGTGGATGACACTGGGATGCAGTATTTGATATTATGCTGGGTTCAGGAGACTGCTCTGCCTGAGATGTTATGGAGTTTACTCGCTTCTTCAGGTTAGAGTTGGAGTCAGAATGCTGTGAAAGAAAAAAGAAGGGAAAAAAATGTGATATTTAAATACAGCGCCTTAGGTTTTGTGACCTTTCTACTTCTTTCCAACTTTTAACAGAACTTTTGTTTTTGATTTTATATTAACTTTATTGCTCCTTCTCTGCTATAGTGCAATTTCAGAAAAGCACAAAAATAATGCATCTATACTGGAGGATATATATGTTTATGATCTAAAGCTTTGTTTTAAAGCCATGAAAGAGTATGTGCTTTTCATATTTTTAACATTGTGATAAGTGGAAGCTCCAAGAGGGAAAGAGAAAAATTGAGCTTAAGGGAGGAGAAGGTAAGAGAGTATCTAAATTGCAGTTGGTTGGCATGACTGAGGTTTGTGTAGATATGGATCAAGACTGAACAAAACAGCAATATGGGCTGGCTCAGGTGCAGTCTTCCCTGGCTGACCCCATTGATGAGCTTGGTAAACATTGAATGGATCAGGCAGTCATGCAAGAACTACAAAAGGCAATGGACAGACTTTACAGCTGCTGAAGATGGGAATGCTAAATTGTCCTCTTGTTTTTTCTAGGATAAAATTTCATTTTAAAGTATGTCTTGCAATTCCCACAGCAATTCGATGCATACAACTGAAGACAAATATACTTAACTGTAATGGGACTATTTTTATTTTCATTTATGGTGAAATGAAACCAAATTACTCCCATATTTTGTGCAGTATTCACAGCCAGGTCCAATTACTCTTCAGAAACCTGCATTAAAACTCTTATGAAAATTCAGCCAGAACCCAGGGACATGTAGAGTTTACCTCTTAGTTACTAAACTAACATATTCATTTTGTACATCTGTTTTATTTGGGGCCATGTTGCCATTATTTTATTTTCACAGGAATAGAGTAATAGAGCTCTTCCTTCCAGAAATGACTTAGGAATAGGATCTACCTAAGCCTGCTCTAATGGATATCGATTGCCCACTTTCACAGTAGTGTCCAATAAGAGGAAATATTCAAAAACCTTGCTGCTCTTGCCATATCCCAGGATGGCAATCAGTGGATGCATGGCAGCAGCTGCAACATTCATCTGATGGCTGAGAAAATACTAAAGGATGCCGAGAGCAACTTCATTTATTTTTGCTTGTTTCGAGATGAAGTACTGTGGTGCTCTGTTAATACGGAGCTTAAGCTTAAAACTTTGTCCATAAAACTCATTTCCCAGATTACTGATGAAAAATCTTGTGCACAAAATCTCACGGCATCTGCAGATGTTCTTGGATTTGAACACAAACTTTTTTGGTCAGCAGAACGAGATGACCAAATGACTGAAGCAGATGAAGGAAGTCTCGGATAGTGTAAATAACTCCCAATATAACAGAACATGCATCTGTATTAAAATGGAAAACTAACATTGGAATGATTTTGAGGTAAAAAAATGCTATTAGATAGGCAATTTCCAAAGTCATTCATTGGGAGTGATTTAATGACAACCATTCACTTAAATGTACCCTGCTGTCAGCATTTTTGGGATTTATCTTGCAGGGTTTCTAAGCATGGGAACAGATTTCAGTCAATCAGATAAATGACTGAGTCACTAAAAGGAAAGGAAGCATTTTCTGAAATGCACTGCCCACTCTTGTACTTGGGCCACAATTTCTAGATAACAGACTAACCTAGCACAACCGGTGGTGACTTAAAATAGTTGTAACAGGAATTATCCTTCCAGAAGTCATTGTTACTGTCAGGGAACCAGAACAAGTAACATTTTTACAACAGGATGCCAAGTTCTGTTCATGAATGCATGGATTGGTATCCGACTGAAATTAGGGAGAGATTGACTCCTCAGAGCTGATTTTAGCCCAAATAAAACATCAAGAGAACATCATCTTACTTCAAAAGGAGAACTACTTTTTCTGCATGTACTTCCCTTACCCTTTTTCTTCCCCCTACAACCAATCTCCACTTCCAATTTGTCCTCTATGTTACATGACTGGTGTCATGTTCTGAATGGGTATTATTAAGCAGCATTCCTGCTCTGTGCCTATGTAGAACACAGATGTTTCATGTTGTGTTTTCCAGTAACACAGCAAGCAACAAACAGATTTAAAGGGAGGATGATATACAGATGTGTCACAGAAACAGAAAGAGGGTTATCCACGTCCACTTGCGCTAATCATAATAATAATCCCACTCTAGAAACAGACTGGCTGGCTGAGCCTGCCTTCCTGCTTTCACTCAAGTTCTGCTCCGTTTTGCCTGCGTGCCCTGCTTTGAACAGAACTGTACAAGTTGTAAGGTATCTTGTTTTTCAATTGGCTCTTTCGTGGGGACTACGTGGCTCTGAAAAATACAAGTGTTAAGGTGAATCTTAGCCCTTTTTATCTACTATTAATATTCTGGTACAAGGTGGGTAAAATTCTACTCTGGGTTATTCAAGCATGAATCAGGAATTATAGTGCTGAAGTGATGGAGTTAATAATAAGGAGAATGGATGTAGCATATGGTCTTTGGATGATGTTTAGTACTGAACATATTTAGAATGTGGAGGTAGTAAAATCTTTGTGGTAATTTGAATAGGCACTTGGAAAAGTGTAATCCTGGTCATTATTTTATTTATATTTATTAAATCTCATTCTTCTGGAAGGAGGATTGCTAAAGTAGGAGGATTATCCCACTGTGATTTCATCTCACGAAAAACCCTGAGTAGTTCTTTAACTGTCTTTAACAGTCCTGTGTCCCCATAACAGCGCACTCAGGGTCAAGTCTATTTTCTTCTAAATCCCTACTCAGGATATGGAATTTTAAGTCCAAATTTATCTCAGATGTCTAATGAGGATGTTTCTCAGTATGGGAGCTGTTTGTAGACCAGACTGCTGCCCCAGAATCACAACTCACATTTTTCACTAGAATTCACTGCTAAACCAAGAAGAGGAGGCAGTGATGAGACCATATAATTTCTTATTACAGTTATTCTGAACAGCAGCTACAGTAATTCGTCTGCTATATCTAGATTTAACTTCTCCTTTTGACAAAGATTACATACAGTAACGTCATGGAATGCTAACAAAACAGAGAGAGAAAATGGAAATGAAGAGCCTGTTTTGCATAGCTCACAGAGCCAATCACTCAAGTAAGGACTGTCGTACAAGTAGCAGGAACAAGACGCCTGAGGCACAGCACACTGTCCTCAGGAAATAATGGGTTTTCTTAAGTTACTGAACCTTGATTCAGGGGAGTACTCTTGCACTCACGTGGAATGTTAGTCCCATAAGGCAATTAAACTTGCAACTCTGTGAGTAGGCAGTGACACAGAACAGATTGCCAGCTCATTGTTTAATCTGAGACACCACCACCCTGGACTAGCAAACACTGGGATGTAGATGGCCTGTAAGTACAGTCTGCCTCCTCATTAAGCTTTTGCAGCCAAGCCATCTCATCCCCTGGAAAGCTCACAAAGCACTCTCGTCCTGCCTATGAAACTCTGCTCTCTCACAACTCTCCTTAATACCATTAGAATTTTCTTATACTCAGAATACCTCAGGAAGCTTTCACCAAATTTCTTGCCTTCCAGATCTTAAAAAATCCAGCATACATAACCTTGAAGTAAACAGAATTCTTTGTCTGCTTTCTGATTCTTTTGGTGCATGCTGACTGTGATTTATGAATGCACTTTGTTCTTATGTTTCTTTCCCTCAAGAGATTTCTGTAATTCATATTTGTAGAATTCTCTTTTGTTGCTTTGTACTGCAAATGTATACTCTCACTATCAGTTTAGTTTATGATCTAACAGTAACACGAGTCTCTTATATATGCAACCCAGATACTGGCTAACTTTAAACAAATGAATGTCTGTACGTCCTTCCTTATCTCTCTTTTACTCACATCTCTTTTTCCTCCTAGCAATGCAGTAAAAAGACCTTCATGAGAGTAAACTCTAAAAGTTTAGATAAAAATGTTATTTCTTTTTTTCATAATTTATTTGATTAAAGGCACTGAACTTTCTTTATATCAAAACACACACACAAACCAACCTAGAACCAGAACTCAGTGCCTGTAAAAGGGAGAATGCCTATTTAAATACACAACTTTTTTTGCCTCTGCTCATTTGTAGACTCAGTTTGAGTAGTTTCAACCATTACAGACATAACAGCACATGCTAGTGACTTATCTCCCAAAGGGGAAGGTAAACATGGTTTAGCCCTTACAACACCAGTGTGATATGTAAAAACTCTCCTTAGCTATTGCATTTGCAGTGTGTTCCAGCAGGAAAGTTCATTATTACACTATGCAATATCATCTTTTGGCCATGTACTAAGGAACCTCATTCAGTACAGTCACGGGCAGGTTCAGTATCCATCTCATGGCAGAGATTCATTATAAACCCCAATCTGGGCACTTCACTGAATGTCTTATCTGTGGGATCTGATTTTTTTAAAAGTCTTTTGTAAATAATGTTTATAGATGTAAACAATGTCCTGCATAACCAAAATAATGATTTTCTAAACTGAATACAGTTTAGAAATCATTAATAGTCATAGCTTTAGGCATCTCTTTAGGAATTTTAAGTTACCTTTGATAGAAACACTGAGGAAAAAAACATGCAAACTTATTGTCATCATTTTTTACCCCAGCAAAAGGGTCAAATTACTTAGGTAAATTACTCATTTGGAGCCTGGGAAAACCATGTTCAGATTCTTTCTAGCCTCCAGGAACTGAAATTCACTTCTCTCAGAATACAGCCTAAACATCAGGCAAGGTGAAAAAGGGGAGAGGCTGTTACCTTATTACTTCAAAGCTATTTTACTTTGCATGGAAAAATTGAAAGATTTAGGCAGGAAGCATAACTGAAAAATACCCAAAGTCCATTGTACTAAAATTGCCATCATATAAACCAGATATGCAGTAAGGAGAGCAGAGACTGCAACCCTGGTCATTCTCTTTTCAAAGGGAATGGGAATGTGCTATGGTAGAGTTTCTTCCTAACGTTTATTTGTAGCATGCAAAAAAAACCCAAAAAACATAGAATTGGCACAGAGCCTCTGTGCTGTCAAAATATGTTTTTACATTAAACAGATTTAAATTTTCAAAGCCACATTTGGTTCTTAAATCTATCAGTGTCTGTCCATATGTTTTTTTCCTATAATTACATTTACTTTTTTTTGTTCTCACTACTCTCCTGAAAAAAAAGTACTAGGATTAGGCCTCAGTGTTCTCAGTCAAGACCTTAAAGCCTGCAGCTGTTTCTAGGATGACACCAAAAGGTGGCTGATGATCCAGGTAGAAGTGCTCTGTTACAGCAGGATACTCATTAAACACACTCAATATATTCTGACATCATTGTAGGAAACAAAATCTTCTGTTCCGTGATATAGGGCTGCTCTGCAGCTGGCCAGGGTTTTTAATGAGAACAAGAATTCTTTCCTGCCCAAGCTGTGTTGTTTTGAAACACAAGGCTGGAGGGAGAAGGAAGCTGACCCAGAGGTGTTTTGCCTGTTTTGTGCTGATTTCTGTTAAAACATGAGGTCTTTTAGAACACAACTGTAATCAAGCTGTTACAGGCTGGTGATCTTTTGTCTTTGACATGTAGCCTTTCACATGGAAAGCATGTCTTTTGATCCATGGGGTAACTCCCTGACCATCCCACAAAGCGTTACTGCAAATGGTGTGCTCCACACAGTATCACCAATTCCCTTCCCCTGCGACTGCCAGGACTGGGATCTCCCGAGGAAAAGAAAGCCATAAAGAGGAAACAATGCAATGGATACGGAAAATATGCATTTGAAATGGATTTAAAAGCTGAATGCCATCACGGTTTTTATCTGTGTATGTGTAAGTTGTTTGGTTTTGACACGCTAAAGCCAGCTTGGCCGCCGTATGAGTAAGAGCAGGTTTGTGTCAGGGTCCAGATGAATACCCAGCTTGTTGCCGTGGTGTTCTGCAGTGGAACACCCAGAGTTTTGTATTTCACACAGGGATTGCCTGCAGCTGATGAAGACAGCAAGCCAAATTCTGCTCTCAGTTAACTGAGGTAAATAGAGAGGCTTTCCTGGAGCCAGCCCAGGCCTGCTGGGCTCTCAGCTCTCTGCTGAGCACACGGGCACAGCCTCATCTCTCTTACTGAACCCACCACAGTTCAGTGCCTGCAGCACTTTCTCCTACTTTCATTCTACAGTAGAGCAGAATTTGGTCTTCTGACACTTTTCTGAGTGTACAGGTTTTTTAGCTACATTATAAAAACCTGTGTGAGAGACTTTATTTTATTTCGATAGACCAAAATTTTAAATACTGAAGGAGAAGGAACATTGCTTGATAATATTTTAATTTTCTTTTTTTAATAATCATTTAATCTGAACTTTTTTATATTATATATTCTGTAGATGCTTTTATCTTGATTTTAGGACCTCACTCAAGCAGGAAGTTTCTAACTGGCTATTTTGTAACTTTTTTTCTATTTTCATTTATATCAAACCCATTTATACCAAACTCCCTGGGCTTCTCTTATGCAGTATTGGATCTACCTGTCATACAAAAAGTACTAGATCAGACATCCTACAGTTATTCCTACCATGATTTCCTTTATCTCCTCTTCAGGCACATTAAAATAGTAGATAATTAAAAACATATAGTCTGTGTATTATTGTTAATGCTGCTGCTGGTAGCAGAGTTCCACTGGCAGTTGTACAGCAGTAAAAATTCATTTGACTTTTCTTTTTAGAAATGGACTCCCTGAAATTAAGCAAACCTTTAAGTCCTCATGCAAAAATATCAGCTGACTTCTAAAAATGCAAAAGACAGCATTTTTGACACAGTTTGCTACTCTTCCTCCTATACCTAAAATTGCGTGGTTTTTATGCATTGAAAAATCCCACATAAAAATATAATCACAAAACAGATGGACAATCTGACTGTGCTATCTAAAAGAGTAAAAATAAGTTAAAACAAAAAAAATTCTAGATTAGAAAAGAATTTGCATCAAAGTATAGGGTATGAGAGAAGAAAAAGATTTTTTAAAATCAAATAAAGTAGAGTGTTAAAAGTAATGTATAAGATGTGGAGTCTCTTAAGCTTTTATTTCTAGTGACTTGGAAAACAATACTTTTAGCAGAGAGGCAGAGAAAATGAGGAGAAAACAGAAAAAGAAGAGCAAGAGAGTATGATAAATTATCAAAGAGGTAAAGAATAAGAATTGCGCACTGTAGCAATTAAAAAAAAAATTTAAAAGGAGAAAAATCCAGAAGGAAAAGAGCTGAAAGAATGTAGAGACAAACAATTGGAACAAGTTGGGTAATACAGGGACACAATGAGTAAATTAGGATCTCAGAAAGGACTTCCTAAATCTACATTACCAAAGAAACTGAGCATTATGCTGTGTGCCTTACTTAAAAATAACTGCCCTAGGAGCAGTAATGGAGCTACAGGGCACAAGGCTCAGTGAGAAGGAGAGAGAGTCCTGAGGAAATGGTCAGACACTCATGCAATCAGCCTGTGTTAAGACACACTCAGCATTCAAATGAGACACTTCAGGTCTGTTCATATGAAATCATGGCACTGACTGCAGGATATCTATCAACGTGACAACGTACCAAAGTTCCTTCCCCTTATCTCTACCAAAGGGGGAAAAAAGGAATTTAAAAAAAAATGCTTCTTAAAATGTGTTCTCCTATAATCACTCCTTTTTCCCAGAATGCCCTTCTGGAAGGGAACCTTTTTAATCCAATAGCTAATTCTTCTAGAAACCTTTTTGACTACTTCATCTTGCCTTCAATTGTAAGTACCCTTCATTTTTATATCTCACTGAGTACGCTCTTTCTATGACTGCAGTTCTCATAGAGAACTGATCCTGGGAGAAGAAAGGGGTGGATGTACAGGGCTGGAAAATGACTGCTTTGAGTAAGGTCAGAGTTGTAGAATTTTGTGGACATTGTGGGCTATTGTAAAGACCAAGTTTACATTGGGACCTAAATATTATGGGATTTACTACTCTTCTAAATCTGTATACTGTCAGCTACACATAAATAATTTTCTTGAGCAGATTATTGCAGGGTGCTTCCTAGATGGGTATTTTATTCCTAGATGCTTTTTTTCTTTTTTGCTGGTTTTTACTTGGAAAACCTAACAAGTTAGTATTTACAAAATAGGGAAGAGTCTTCAGTTTGCTCTTTGCCTGTTTATGGCTGAAGACCTTGATAAGAAATTGGAGTCTTTTAACTTCTTTATCTTTTCTTTATTTGTTCAACAGAAATTTTACATTTGGTACTAAGCTTGGTGTGCTGTGATTCACACAAGCCATGTAAATCTGGAGGAGTCCTATCATCAGGAACAAATTCTTAGCTTATCTGGGCAGAAGCAGAAGATTATTTTTTTAGAACAGTTGTTTTTCTGAGACTGGGGATGACAGGGGGGTGGTGGCAGTGGCTGTGAATGCACCAGCAGCACGTGCAGAGTCAGCCTCACTGTTTTCATACTGCTCAGCAGGGACTTCATGCAAACAAATTGGTATTTTTAATTTTGTGGTTTTTTTCCCTTTCTAGTAAACCTCCTTACGAATAACTCAAACTTGAATAAGGAAGTGTGTGAAGGACAGGTCCAAGCTGTTGTTCCTCTTCAAGGCATAGTAGCTATCAATAGTTTCTTCATGCTATATAAAAACAGGCGAACTTTTTGATTTTGTTTTTTTTCTGATAGCTTGTCCTCCAAAAAAAGTCAGCAAAACTTATCAATTATGATTTTAATAGTATGAAAATACTTAAATGTTGTAGCTTTAACTGCTATTTATCAGCAAATGTGGAAAAATTACTATATGGTGGGTAACGTGTTGCCTTGATATTGGCACCTCTTAGACTGACTCTCTTATTCAATGATGCATTTCATAAAATGTCAGTGAAATACTCTTATTTCTCTAAAAATGGAAATCATGGTGGTAGTAAAACTGATTTTGAAACAGGAAGGCCACAGTGCTAAATATATTAACATATGTTGTGAGACAGCAATCAGGATTTAGCATGAGATTTAGAGAGCAAAATTTGCAAGCAATTCTGACCCTGTTTTTAAGATACTAGAAAGACTTCCTGTCTTTCCTGTGTGCTAAAATCTATCCTTCATTCTTGGGTATGTTTCCCCAAGCTTCCACCGACACAGATTTCATAAAGGTAACAGATGCCAAGTTTATGTAAAGGCTAATTACCCATCTTGCAGATGACTCACTTATGGTTTGCACCCTGGTACTACAGCAGTCCCATCATCATCTGGCCAATGCACATGTTCCTTCCATTGTACACTGTCCCACAAATTCTGCACACTTACTGGGAACCACAGCTGCCTGACCACACTGCCTCGAGCATGGCTCAAGAGAAGTATCATGGATAACAGTCCAATGGCTTTCCTTAAATATCCTGCCAAATAAACATTTCTCTAGAAAATCATCGTGCAAATTTAAATAAACACTACTACACATAAATGAAGTACTTTCCTTCTCTGGAATCGGAACAATGCCTTTGCTAAACAGACACAGTCTGGTTACATAATCTGTTTCAGGTTGAGATCACTTTAATATTGTTTTGCTTCAGCTGCCTGTTCCTATATGATGCTTATTATCAGAAAAGCAAGCAATTACCGAGACAATCTCGTCCTCTGCCGGTACAGTTGCTGCCGATAGTGCTGCTGCCAGTGCTGCTGCCCTGGCTGCCTTCCTCATCGCTCTCTGAGTCTGGAGATTGGTGAAGTAGTTGACAGCTGCAAACTCAATAAGTGCAGAGAAGACAAAGGCAAAGCACACGGCTATGAACCAATCCATGGCGGTGGCATAGGACACCTTGGGCAGAGAATGGCGAGCGCTGATGCTTAAAGTGGTCATGGTGAGAACTGTAGTGATTCCTTGGAAACAAGAGAGAGAAATGGGGGGCATCAGAACTTTGCTTCAGCCCTGCTACTCTTCAATTCATATACATGAAAAAAAACAAAGCACAACACTCTTTTTGATTTTAGCTGTCATCCTACATCCCAGCTAACCAACAAGACTCCTAAGTATTTTCTATCCTTAAATAACTCATGAGTACTGGATTCAGTATCTAAAAGGTCAGGGAAAACTTCCTCAATGCATTGAGCAGACTGAAAGGTAAGATAACAACATTCTATGTGGTGCAGCTTCTTAGATTTGTGATAAACATGGCTATAACACAATCCAGGCTCAAGATATGAAGGAGATTTTCTTTGGGGATTTAGTAAGTGGAAAGTTTAGCAGAAACCTGGATTCATGTATTGTTATTCCCCAACAGTGGTCCTCTCTTTCTCCTGGTGTTGTACAAGACAGACCACGGCCTATAGAACCCTCACTAAATCAGTCAAATTCTACATTAAAAACAGCTGTAGCCTGATCCAAACATTTCAAGTAATAATGCTTGAAAACCAGCTTTGGTCCCCTGAGCTGCTGTCTTTAATCACTGGATGAATTTTTTAAGATTCACTAAGAGTATCTTGATATGAAAACGCCCGTAGTTACAGACAGAGAAGGACAGAAAAGCTACTTCTCTAGAGCTGCTTATCTATTTTCACAGAGCAAAGCTGGTCATGTAGCTCATGGGCCTCATGGTGTTCTTCACATGAATTCATGAATTTATTCTTTCTGTGTTGGAGTGTATAGCATTAATAATGTAGGAAATATACTTGCTTCCTACTGCTGCCTGATACAAGCAAAAAATGCAAGAACAAACTCAATCATTTACATACACGCCTCTGTGACTCATATTTACTTATAATTATGCCTGCTAGAATGTAAAAGCTGTGTGGGTATTTAAAGACAGGTGGAGAATATCCTCTTCTCTTACTTTCTGCAGTTGGGAAAGGGTAAGTGGCGAAGTAAAAGATGTTCTAATGTCATATTGTAAGTGGTCATGTTGAATTGATGAAGCAATATGCTCTGAGTGATGCTCAGAGGAAAGGATGCAGTGTCATAGCATATTGCAGCATCCAGACAGAGTGCCATTATTTTCAGGGTTTCTCTGGAACTCTTTCACAGGATGTGGCTTGCCAGATAAGGTTAACTAAGTCCCAAGGTCATTACTTAACACATTATAATGAAATACAAATAGGAGATGGTATAGAAATATGTAGGATCCCTACTTCTCCCACATCTGCCAGACTCATTTTATAATATGAGGACAGCTATGCTGAGATGTATTTCAATTTCAGAGGTCCAGAATGAACTTTTTGAAATGATGTGTGATTAGATTAGAATCTGTCCATGTGCTAGTTAGTAATGAAATTGATATATTCTGTGTCTGAATAAAACCTTCCTCCAGCAGGAATTTAACTTAGGAACAGGTCTCCTATCCTATTCTATTACAGATATAGATAAGAATTCTCTCAGTGTGGAGTGAATATTGATGAAATGCTCTGCACTGTGGAAAGATACTTCATCAAACTGAATACCAAATTACAGTTGGTAAACTGTGCACCTGCTGATTGTCCACCCTTTTCTTTATACTTTGAACACTTCTTGGTAAGTTTTGAAGAGTACGTTACATAATGCAAACACTGAAATCTGGTAACTGGCATCTACTTCAGAGGTAAAAATTCCTTAAATTATTTTGTGCCGAAAAACTGGTTTAGGCACATAGTTATTCTTCTCCTATTAATTTTTCTTCTCTCAAACTTATTTTTGGGACTTACAAGTAAAAGTGAAAATTTATAATGCAAGTATTTGCAATATGATGCATTTTAAACCTTCTCCATTTAAAAACTTTTCTTTTTTGCTGAAAAAGACCTGAAGTTTTTTTTGTCATATGGAATTTGCCCTATTTTCCTTAGATTAAGGTATTCAGAATCCGTGGGATTTTGAAAGAATCAGGACTACAAATTCAGACTGTGCTCTGGGAGAAATATAAATGGAATAAGGATTCTTTTAAAATGTTAACCATCACTATTTTTCACAATAGAGAAATGTGTTTGTTTTACTCTCTTCATGTTTTCCCAAGTCCATGTTACTCTTCAGTACAACACCCCAAGAGCTGCTATTGCAGTGTTAGAGGTATTTATATAATTATTACCAAATTAGCTACAGACCTACTTGCACATCTCTTCAAGCATGTAGTTACCTTCCATGCCCATTATGCTGCAAGCATGGTTTGCACAAAATGTAGAGGATGAAGCTCTACAGTCCAGAGGTGCAACATGAAGCCAAATCAGGTAGCATCAGATCTGGAGTACAGACCTCATACGAATCAGGAAACTCAAAGTTTTTAGAGCATTAATTCAAACCACTGAAAATAAACAAAACCTGCCCTGCCACGCAGTATGCATACATCTTTCTCATTCTAACTTCAGCCTGGGCTAGGGACATTATTCATCTCACTGATCTTTATCCATCTAAAGCCCTTGTTAGTTGTTTAGATACCTTTGTAGCCAAGGATAAGGGAGCACTCCAGAATGACTGTTAGATGAGGTACCTTATGTCAGATAATAACTCCATGTGATTTTTGTTTTCTTTCAAAGCTTTAGCTTATATTGGCTTCACAGGACAATAAATCCATAGGGAAAAAATCCTCTTAAAAAAATGAAGAGGTTGACATTTACTTTGAAGTTTTCCCTTCCTGCATTCAAAAATATATTGAAAATCATTACAAACAAGTCTGGCTAACCAAACATTCTGAGTCAAGAATTTTGACCCTCATAAGCAAATTGACTATCATTTGGCTTCACTGTAGTGTTTACTTTTGCTGACTGAAACCTACTAGCTGCCTTTCCTAATCCCCTCCTGAATTACAGCATCTGACTGAGACAACGGATCCAATACAGTGAATGAAATGAAAATGACAAAAGGAAAAACACAAATACCAGCCACGGTTCTTGCTGGAACAGATTCTTTGTTGATCCAGAACACGACTTGAGACAAGACTACAGTCATGATGCATGGAATGTATGTCTGAATGAGATAGTAGCCTATTTTCCTTTGCAGATGGAAATAGAGCAGCTGGAGTGAATATTCGCCTAAAAAAAGTAATGAAAGGAATGGATGAATGAATGGTAGATGTGATGCTGAGCTGTTCAAAGACCTTTATGCAGCATACCAAAAACTGTCCTGGCTGGAACAGACTCCTTGTTAATCCAGAAAGACACCTGAGAAAGAATGACTGTCATAATGCAAGGAGTGTATATCTGTATCATGAAGTAGCCCATCTTCCTTTGCAAGTGGAAATAAACTGTCATGATTACATATTCACCTGTTAAGAGACAAGTATGTCAGCATTATTTTGGCAACATGTGAGTGAACATTATTGGCTTAAACCCAACATAATATGTTCTGATGAAATCACAGACCTCCTAGGGCATAATAAAAATAAGCTGCTTAAAAAAAGGTAAACTGACCTTATGGAAACAGAGCAGAATAATATTCATTTTACATATTGTTTTTACTGGGGTGGAGGGACAGTGGGAATTCCTAATGATCTCATAAAAAATTCTGTGTTTGATGGTACTGTATTGAAAAGCTGCCTTTTTAAGAGTCAACAGTTAGTCTGTCCAAGGGTTTTACTTTTTAAGATGGCAAAAGATAATTGATTTCATTCTATATGAAAAAAAAACTGTAATCTGCTATCAAGATGTTTCATGACACCAGTAGTTGGCCCCTGGCTCCATCTTACCTGTGTTAGATTTAATGGTTTCACTAGATACAGTTTGTCCTATGAGGTCATACTGGAGAAGACTTGAAGACTCCTGTGGTACTTCTACTGAATGCAATGGTCCTTTTTTCCAAGTATAAATTATCTCACTTTTTGGATAAGCATCTGAGTAACAGAGGGGGAAATTACCATTACTGACTACATATTTTATAAGCCATTGGAAAAATAAGCAGAATAATCCCTTTTGTAGCTCAAAGGTCCACAGAAACATCCATCCTAGTCCAGTATGTTCCAAATCTCATTAATGACAAAATGAAAAAGAAAGAAAAAGCAACAGTAAGAAAATGGCTGAAGTGGGACCTGAGAGGAACTAGCTTTTGCTTCTTCATTTGCTATAAAACATACACATTTATTACCACAGCTTAACAAAATATTTTCAAAATTACCATGGACTACGTTTTTGCAAAATTATAAGTAATACGGTAAATGTAGCAAGAGGTTTTATGATTTGTTGAAGGACCAACTTTGACTACCAGAAAAGTAAGAATAATAAACAATAAAACATGCCTCAACAGTCACCCTTCAGTGAATAAATCCATGTCCATATGGATGGTCTGAATGTCAGAGAAAAAAGTAAAATTCTAGTACAAAAATACAATTTCAGCTATGCTGCTAAGTAATCTCTTAGGATCTTCTGACCTTCTGACCAACTGTGTTACTTTAACAAACTGAAAGATACAGAAAAACTTACAGCTTCCAAATTTCAGAGGACAAGCATGCCCGTCCATGGGGAAGTTCACCAACCGCATAGGACAGTCAGCATTAATGGTTAGTCTAGAATACACAGATGTAGATAATGAAAAAATATGGTTTGCAGGAAAATGCTGATAGAATCAAAAATACAGGTAAACCAAAAGCAGAAGGACGAGCTCTCACCTCATTGTGTAAAGAATAGTTCCATTCTGCATAATTCTGAAAAGTTTGTTAGGAGTTGTCATATTGTGAGCAATTGATTTTTTTCCATTTCTAAAAAATGTGTCTGGTGTCCAAATTTTACTGACCATTAAATTGTTCAGTCTCAAAATTTCAGTTGGCCCACTAAACTTCAACCTCTCATCAGTCCATGTCTGACGAAAGAAGACATCCATCGTGTATTCCTATGGAAAGAAAGAGGAGGTTGATGCCTGTGTCGGGGGTCAGCAGCCCCAAGTGACTGTGGGGACAGTAACTCCATCAGGCAACCTAACACACATGTCAATGGCATTTCATTTACTGCTTAAACACTCAATCCTATTATCATTAAGTAGTTACCAAAAAAAGTCATCCATGAAAACTTATCCTATTTTCTTATTATTGAAGAGTAGTATCAGTAAACAGATAATTTGACATGAATAACAAAAAAAAAAAAACAAAAACACTCTAGTTGTACTCTGAGACAATAATTTAATTCAAAGTAACAGAGGTCTAAGGAAATACAATGTGTACCATTCAAAGTGCAAGACCAAACTATCAATGTTTAATTGCCAGAAACAGACACGCTCAGTGACACTTCTGCAGCTTCCCTTGGATATTCACTAAGCAAGGACTGATTGGAGCCACATCACAGTAGAATTTGTCATGTTTAATATTAATCGATGGGACTTTAAAAAAAAATAATCCTTAGTAATATTTTCACAAGTCTTCAGGGAAGAGCTTGCTGCAGAAGCTGCTTAGGAAACAGCTCAACTTGGCCAGGGGCAAATTTTGTAAGAATGCAAGGTTATGCCTTCCCTTAGACTGACTGATGAGGAGCAGTGGAAGAACTTTGGGAGTACTTGGAGCCCACAGTCCCTGGCCTGCAAACGGGACTGCAGGCTCAGGTGAGAGCTGTTGTTAGAGGAGCACACAAGTGCAAAAACAGCAGCACAAGTCGATCTTTAGAAAGAGAACAGCAATGCTATCCTCACTTCCACTACTTAACGTGTTCTTGGGGGCTACCACCGTAGTTGGCAGCTGCCCGAGCCTGGGGGCAGCCAGCAGGGCCAGGGGCAGCAGCTGTGTCAGCAATGGCACCAGCGCCCTGCAGCTGCTCACGCCCCTGCCTGCATCCAGGAGCGCTCCGCACAGCTGGGCTGGGACACGGCTGCTCGCATCTCCTCCAGAGCTGACAGAGGCACCTTTTACCTGCGGCCCGTGCCCTCCCCTGGGCTAGCCGCGGCCGAGAAATAGCTGTATGCAGCTCTGGCCAAACCGCTCTGCTGGGCCCTAGAGATTGTCAAAGAGATTAAGCCTCGTAATCTGCTTTAATGACGGTCAACTCGGATGCCACCGTAATGAATCCCGGGAAAACGGAGCAGGGGCGGCGAGCAGGGGCCCTTACCATCTCCACGTCGGACACCGGCCCGAAGCTGGTCACGTAGATGTCCGTCTTGACTTCTGTCACGGCGCCTGCGGGACACGGAGAGGGGCTGGCAGAGGAGCGGGGCCGCGGCTGCGGGGCCCCCGCCCCGAGGGCAGCGGAGGCGCCCCGGGACAGCCGGGG
>VWZN01020593.1:195474-227785 GCA_013396955.1 Regulus satrapa | reverse complement strand
GGGGCTCGGCCGGGTGCGGCTCCGGGAGAGCCCGGCTGGCTCGGCCCCGGCTAGGGGCCGGGCTCTGCCCGCGCTGGGGACGTGCGGGGCGGCCGCGGCCGTGCGTGTCCCTCGGCCTCGCCGGCCAGCCTCATCTGACCGCTCCAGGGCGGGAATTAGGGTTTGAAGGGACGGTGCGCGGTCGGAGAGCAGTGACAATAATCGAATAAGGCATTAGGGGAGATTAAAAGGAAGAAATCCACTGCTAGTTTTGGCATGGAATTAGCAGGGACCCGTTAGGAAATCTGGAAAAGCGCTGGCATCTTGCTGATAGAGATTATGTTAGAAATGGCCCCAGCTTTTATTATGTTTATGGTTCACAGGGAGATTATTATGCAGCTTCTACATCATTAGAACTTTGGGGGGGGCGGGGAGCCCTACAGTTTACAATTTACGGGGGGTTTTAACCTTTCTCAACAGTTTTCCTGTTGATCAGTTCTTCAGAATTGTACAGAGATCCCCAGTACCTAAACGTTGATATCTGGACATTGACCACTAAAAGTTGGTTCAGGTTCAGGTTTCTAGATTTGTTTATTTGTTTTTCGTTTTTGTTTGTTTGGTTTGGTTTTTTGGGTTTTTTTAATACTAAGCTGTTTTGGAGGGTTACACACAGATTTCGCTCAGACTTTAAACCAAGGCATTACCAGGACTTTTGTTAGAACCGGAGCTCCTTACTTTTAAACCACTGGGATTACATATCATTACTAATTTTGTCCTGATAAGTACTGACTGGATCATTACTGTCCCTTCCTTCAGTAAGTGTGTTAATGTAGTCAGCCCTAAAGGAAAAAAAGTTCAGCTCCTCCAGCTATTTCTGTGGCCTTATTACTTCTCAAAAAGCCAGTGACTGATCTAACACCTATGTCATTTAGCTACACTGTAAACAAAGGAATTGCGTCCATTTTCTTTCCATGGTAATACAGACGGACAAATAAAGACACCAAAATAAATAAAATGTTTTCATAAGATTTTGTGGCATGAATCTCATTTCCATTACCAGCTTCTAAGAAAATATATTAATTATTAAGAAACGGAAAAATGCTTTCACATGCAACTAGGAAAAGAATGTCTTTATTCAGGAGTAAAACTAGATTAAAACCAACACTGGGGTTCTGTGTTCAAGTTTTGTGTTTAAGAGAGACTGTAATGCTACAAACCCAAGAGAATTCGATGATGCAATTAAAAATACAAGGTACCCTCTGTCTCTGAGTCACTTTCCCTTTTGTCATGGGCATCAATGGGACATTATCAACCCAGGTGGGCTCTGCATGCTGCCACAGCTCCAGGTCTGCCTTTGAACAGTTGGAAACAGTTCCTAAGAATCCCTGGAAATGTTCTCTGAATACACCAAAGATGTGAATTCTGTGAATTCACCACGGGCTGGTATAGCTCAGGGCTTTTGTTGATATTTGGAACCATTTGTCTGCATTAATTTATTCCTAGACAATACTATTGCATCTATGAAAAATCAAAGGTTAGTATGAAATACTAAGGGGAAAAAAAGAAAAGGGAATTAAAGAAATCAGAACCTTCTGGGGTTATGTTCTTCTCTCTGGTCTTGATTAAAATCTACCACTTGAAACTTTACTCCATTTTTCAAATATGTTTAATCTTAGATGTGCTTGAGTTAATTGCATGCATCACTCTTCTCAGAATACTAAAACTATATGTAAACAACATTAATATCCATTTTTGTAGATATGCTCCATTAATATGTAAATACACTTTAAATTTAGGGCTTTTTTTTTTATTTTTAAATTTTTTTTTTCTGGACCCATTGGGTCACTTTATTTACTTCTAAGGGTTCTGTGTTCCACCTTCTCCCTTTCATCTCCTCTTGGAATAATATCCTGTTCCTTTTTCGATACAAGAAAAAAAGTCATGGCAAAATACTAACAGGAGTATTCAAATTTCCTTCAAAAATGTGCAAGGAGAGCTAAATTTATAAAATTAAGCATAAGCTGTGTCCCATCAGCATCCCCCAGCTGAACAGTACACATCTGATTTTTTTTCTTTTAAAAGGTTTCTTTTTTGCAGCTGCTTTTAATAAGCATCGGCTGAGTGTTAAAAGGCCGGTGCTACACGGGGCCACCAACCCCTCCTTCCACTTCCCTTTGTGCTGCTGTGAATTAGGTAAAGTCACGTTTTCTGTTAATCACATAACTGTCAATTGCATTTTGTTCAGTAGCACCCTGTTCCAAATGAGACTCCTGTTGTGCAAAACCATCATCTGTCCCGTCCACTAAAAACAAGACTGGGATGTGAGCCAGAGACATAGGGTTTGAATTTTTTTCCCCCCCCTTAACTTGGAAATTGAGGGAGTTGAATACATTTGCCTTTTGGACCAGGTTGGGGTAGATCCCAGGCTGGGATGTTCTCTGCTCTCCCGTCGTTGTCTGTTATTATCTCACCTCTGAGTCTAGCCCAGCAATTCCTGCATGGCAGCAAGGATGGCAAAGCAAGAAACTCGGGCAGTGAACTGCAGTCTTTGAATAAATTGTGTAATTTCAGTATGGGATTTCCCTGCAGGAAAATGCTGTGATATTATTCTTCATGAGAAATTTGCAGTTAGAGTCAAAGACACTAAATAAATAATATTTAAGTCACTTAAAACATTCCAGCTTACCTTCTAAAATGCTAAAAGCATTCTTTGCATGGTAGAGGCAGTAGAAGGGGCTTTCCTGTCACAGAGCTAGATGGTTTTGGGAGCTGAAAGATGCTCTGGACAGATTGTTACCTCTAATTTCTCTTGAACTTTCAGTTAATGTTTTCTTTTTGTGGGTTTGAAACTCTCAAGAGTGAAACAGACATATTTCTCTTCTCATAAGTTTTGAAATTCTCTGCAGAAGTTGTGTACTCTTGTATTTGTTTTCTGCTTATGAAATGTTCATGCTATCGTTTGTACAAATTTCTCTATCAGAAAAGACCAAACCAGCAAATTTTATTGAGACTGGTTATCAAACCAGTTTGAAAATAAACATATCTGAGAAAATTGGTTGGAAATTAGAATTTTTTACATGACCTGAGCACACTTTAAAAAGGAGTAGTGATCTTGGAGACAGGAAGAGATGTTTCTTGGTAGACAAAGCTCTCATGAGAATAATGAAAATGTTATAAAAGGCTTGTCAGCAACATATGCTTTGGGCTTTTAATTAAACAATTTGGAAATTTGTTGAGAAAATGGCATGAACTGAACAACAGACTTGGAAAAAGTGAATGGCAAATTGAGAAGTGTGGTGGCAAGATTACGCTTTCCAGCTGCTAATTTTATCACCTTGTGGGGTGTCATTAGCACTGAGATGAAAAATGAGATTTCTGATTCATTTGGGAATACTATTGCTGAAAATTAGATCTTTTGCAACAGCTGAAAACTTCTTGAGAAATGTGTTTGTTTTCTTATTGAAATTGAGGCATTTTGAAATTAAAATAGTCTGACTGAAGTTTCCGTGGCAACTAGGAAGTTAAAATATGACAAATTTCGCACAAAGGCTTACAAGATTGCAATTGGTTCCTTCCTATTTGCAGTTAATCTGATACCTGCTGTCTCTTCAGCCCCTGACAGAGAAATTTCTTATTTTCTTAAATTTCCCATTTTTTATTTTCAGCATCTACATGTTAGATAGGAAGAAATAAGTTTTGTTTTGTTGTGGATGTGATTGTAAATTAACTCAAGGGTCATAGGGAAGCTTTATTTTAAAAATGTCCTTACTTTGTGGGAAAAGCTTACATTTCAAGGTTTTGTTGGCTTCTCTTTTTACAAGCTTTGTTTCCTAGTGAATTAATTATTTTTACAGGGGATATACAGGAGAGATATAAGGAAAATAGTTCCAACATTGTACAATTCTGTGTAAATGGAATGCCTGCCAGGTTGGTGTTCCTTCATGCTCATCCTGTTGTCAGAGGACAGTGTTTACTCTGTTTAGCCCTCCAAATGTTTCCTCTGCCTTCCAAAACCATCAGGGAGAATGTATGCACATATTGTTACCTATGCTGCTCACCCCACCCTGCCGCAGACAATTCCAAGTGTGGATGAGTCATCTGCCCTCAAATTGCCTGGTTGGTACCTTGGAACGCCAGGAGCTGGCACAGGAGAGAGCGCCTCAGGACTGAGGGAACACGCTGAGGTCAAGATGCTTCTGTCCTACTTACTCTCGTCCTGCACAAAGCTCGGCCACAGTGAAAGAAATTCTAATTGACAAATACAAATTAATGTGTCTGCAAAGACATATACAGACATACATTCTTATTTTTTATATGAAATGCTTAGACATTTGAGCCTGTATGCAGAGGAGATTGAACCTGAGTTCGATTTTATGTCTGGGGAAGTCAAAGGTCCAAACAGACAGAAACCATAACATTTCAAATCTCAGGCTGATTCTTAGAAATTCTTCAATGTGCAGTCTAGCATAACCACTTCAGTAATGGAAAGAACCTTGTTTTGGCAGATCTGCTGGGCAGAAAATGAAACAAATTCTTCATTAAGCGTTTTTGAAGGGTATGGGACAGACTGCTGTTGAGTTGTTAGTACTCGTTCCACCTACCGTGCAGATATATAAATGGCATTTCAAAGTACAGATGGAGCTGGCTGACACTGTGTGTACAAATCAATACAAGTATTGTGTGGTTACTTGTTTTTCTTAGGATTTCTGTCATCATAGGAATTAAATATTTCTGGGAAATGTGAGGTATCCATGAATCATTCTGTGAAAGCTGAGGGCTCTCTCTAGATGCCTGTTGAGGCATCTACAAACAACCTACACCGAATTGAAGGCCTTAGGCTCCTTACTTGCTGTACAGAGGTGAAACACCACAAAACAAACCTGGTAGGAATCACACAGGAATAAACTATAACCCCTCCTCCCCCAACCCCTCCCCCCCCTTTGTCCCAGCACTTTCAATGATGTCTAATAAGTTTCGTCTTTTTTTCTGTGTTCCCTGGATTCTTACACATATATTTGGAGCTGTTATTGCGTTCATAGCAATCTTTTCCAATATTTTTCCCTGCCCTGGTAGGTAGAAGGATAAAACACAGTCCAAGACTTCTGTGCTGTCTTGGTTCTCCTTAGAAACCAAGGTTGAAAAGCAGCTCTTATAGGCACATTTTCATCAACAAAGTTCAGTCCCATCTGAGGGGGGAGGATTTAGAAGGGGCTTGAACTGGGGGGAATTGCATCACCACTGGTGCTCCTGATGGCTGATTTTTGTCAATTATGCTAATTTGCTGAATTTATAAAACAGTATTCACCCTGTGGAGGTTTCTGTGGACATTTTCCACATCTGCTGCTGGAGGCCTTCAATAAAGATCAACCTTTCTATGACCTCCTATACTAATATTATCTCAAAAGTGTGTGCTCTTTCATTTATAGGTTCTTTAAGGCATCAGAAAGACCTTTTCTTCTGCCAGCATTTTTGCCACGTGCCGTTCCAGTCACCTCTTAATATTAACATTATTAACATATTAATAATCTCACTTATGTAGCCAGATTCCTAATTTTCTTATGATGTTTCAGAAGTGTGTGTTTCAAAGACAGAGCTGTTCTGAAAGAGGATATTCTCTCGTACTTCAGAGATACGAAGCAGAAAGCAAAAATCTGACTCACTAGTTTATGTTAATTGTGCTTGGTAGTAACCATCCATTATTATTTCAATTTAAGTAATCTTTATGAAGCCATTCACAACTAAAGAATGAGGCTTAATGTTAATACCCTTTATCTGAGGATAGACATTTATAGTAGGGGAGAAACAGGTTCTACTCCATACTCTCTGTTTTTCTGGATCTTACATAAACTTTGTTGCCTTGACTGTGTTGGCAAGCGTCCAAGCCCTAATCTAGCATAAGCAAGTTCTCCTTATGTCACTATCAACCCAGGGCACATTGATTCTCTGATTGTTTGGTTAAGTTTCTAGAACAGGTGTAAGTTACAAGCTCCAAATGAGAAGCAAATCTTCTTTAGCAGCAGCACAGGGGGTAGGAGGTCCTGGGAGCTGCAGGCTCACGGTGCCTGACTTGGTGCAAAGCTTAGTGAGTTCAGCAGTGGTAACTAATGGTAATGCCTGTGATTATATAATTGTAATAATGGTGACAATGCTTTCTTTTACTGAACAGGAACTCTTCAATGAGAGACAGAGGTGGTTTCTAGCCTGGCATCCTTCACATCTCAAGAACCAGCGAACACAGATTCTTAAGACTCAAGAATTTTGCTTTTTTTTGTAAGTCAGTCCTTTTTTACATTGCCTAGAGACAATGCTGAGCCCAAATGCACAGTGAAAGAAGGCCCAGGAAATCTATAGTGGCTTTCTGTAGTAGTGTGGTAATAGTCAAATGGATTTCTAGTCGGCCATGTAGGTGATGGGCTGGCAAGGCTGTACAGGCTGAGCATAGACACATTCAGTAGCTTTGTCTTTGATTGAAAGATAAAGCTGTCTGGTTAAATATATGCATGGCTGCACAAGATACACAAATCAGACAAATTGTTTAAGAGATTGTAATGTGCTGGTTAGTATTCTTTCCTTGAGCACATGTCTTTAGGAGCCCACCGTTAGAAATGAGCCTAAAGGAACAAACCAACTTTCAGATGTGTGTTCAGTAAGACTTTTCTGACTATTACCTAATGAGGTTTGTTCTACTGTAGAGACTTAGGGTTAAACTTAATTTGTGTTCATGTAAGTTTTGGATAAACTAACTTTCTTACAAACTTACTTCTGAGATATGGATATTTCTCAACATGATTCTTCTTCCAAAATTATGATTAAAACCCTTCAACTAATTTTCAACCCAAAGGAAGGTAAAAAAATTAATTTCTGATTTAATCTCCAGTGGGTTTTCTTTGTTTGCTTTTACACAAGACCTCAAAAAAAAAAAAAAAAGTGTGTATATTTATAGCATATTTTTCTTTTACTCAGAGTCACCTAAACCTCTACGTTGCCTGGATGACTTATTACGTGTCTAGAGACTTCATATTTTTTATCTTGGAATCTCATAGTTCACTGGTTTTTGGGTTGTATGTTAGCTAACAAGCTAATGTAGAAGTGTTAATTTATAGTAGGGGCTCTGAATAAGATGAATACATGTTTAGTCCAGAATGCCTTAAATATATAATTTATTATACTAAACATATTAATATTTCACTCTGGAGTGACTGTGGGACACATTGATAACCACTGTCATCCCTTCCAGCTCACATTCCTTGACTGGGATCAGAGATTGGATTTATGTCACTTCCCTGTAGATACTCACCTAAGCACTTGAGCAAAATTAATTCATCTATATTTGTCTCTGTTTTATATATTCTCTCAAAAACGGTTATATAATTGAAATACATAATTTAAATGCATAAGTTCCAAAGTCATGCGCTTGTATTTCTGTGCGTTTAGGAATGTGCCATTAGCTGGGTACTCCAACAGAGAGCAAGAGCCTCTTGTAAGTTGTTTGGCAGTCACAAGTTAGACCAGCTTTTAAATATTGCATGCTGTAGAGCACCATTTATACAAAATCCGTTAAGATAAATATTTGAAATGAAAATGTTTCATTGCCCCTTATATTGTGGCAAATAATTTTCCTGTAATTATAACTGTCAGGCTTTTCCCTGCTTCTTTGCCATCTCAGGGGGCAAAATGAGGGGAGGGGGAAGGAGCAAGATTTCTGAAAGTATCACTTGTGGATTATTTGTTAATCCTGAAAGGTTTCTCTGTATTTTCCTTCATTTCACAATATTGAAATTTCTTTTACTTTCCATGTTGGAGAGTATTTGGAATACTTGCATAAAACACCCCATCTGACATCTGAATCTTTCCCTCTTGTTGACTGTTTGGATAGAGATAAGCCACTTAAGGATCTCTTAATTAGGTTCATTCCCAACAGTTGTTGAAGTTATTAGAAAAGATTAGATGTTTGCATTATAGAAAGCAGTAAGACGTACATGTAGTGCTCTGCATTAATAAAAAAAATTACAAAACCATTTTATTCTGAAATTTCCTGTTTCAATGTCAGGAAATACAACGACAACAATGCCTTTTATATTAAACCCAATACAGATTACATTTGCCATACTTTTTTTCTGTGGAGTTAGCAGCTTTTTTACTCTCTCTATCTCAGTACTCACCCAACCTGCATTTTAATTATAATAATATTGAGCGGGCTTTTTATTTTACAGCTGTCCTAGCATCATCAAAGTTATAGTGCTGTAAAAATTAACTTACAAAACATCTTGGAAATGTAGTCTTTGTAAATCTCCTGAGGTATTTTACCCGAGTCAGTTTTTTGTTTACCTGTCTCTAAATATTTTAGACTATCAAACGGATACACTAAAATATTAATTTTTCATAGTGCAAAAAAAATTATGTCCCTTCTTATGTTGCAAGTAAATCACGATATATTTATATGCAATGTGCTGCATTTATTTGTTTTCTAACAGCAGCTGTTAGGCTTCTTAGAGAACACAACAGTTTTAGTGATTTTGCTGCCTTCATGTATGAAGGTTGTCCCTAAGTGTCTTTTTAGAGCTGTTTTAAACAGAGAAGAGCAAGGGAAACTAAGTTTCTGTGAATAAAACAAACTGGACCCAGAAAGGTTTGAAAAATACCCCAAAAAAATGTGATTAAACCAATGAGGTTAGACATTGATGTCAAAAAAAATTAGCACATTTTATGTAATAGTAAAAGAGGCAAAGAGATCGAGTTGTGCATGGGGGTGGGGGGACATAGAGAGTGACAGGGATTAGGTAGAAATATTTCAGCCTTCCAGGGGTCCCAACAACTTCTTGTGGATTCTGCCCACCTGGCCTTGGTGCTGAGGGTCCCCCGCTGCCCCACCACGCTGCAGAGCCCAGAATTCCGTGGATTCCTGTGTGTTTGGGCAGCTGGGAACGCCCAGGTGCTCCCTGGCAGGGCTGTCAGACCCTGTCCCTGGCAGAGCTGGGCCTCTGCTGCAGCATCTCTGGGGCAGCGTCCGGGGACCCCTCGGGGGCCTTTGGTGCCCTTGGCTCCCCCTCTGCTGTCCTTCCGTGGCTGCAGCTTTTCCCCGGGTGAAGGGGCCCTCGGCTGGGCTCCTGTCATTGCCAGGATGGGTTCACTGCCTCTCACCAGGGGCTCTTCCACTGCACACCCAGAACCTCTCCCGTGGCCGCCTTTGATGGGAGGGTCTGTGCCAGCCTGGCAGCTGCTGACCCGGGGCTGTGCTCTCCCCCCGGAGGGGCTCAGCCTCACCCCTCAGTGGATGTGCTCTCCTTCCCCCAGCCCTGGCCTGTAAATTATGTGTAAATGTTTAAAAAACCTCAAACAAACAAAACAAAACCAACCAAGATTATAGTGTGAGCTGCAGGGAAGAAATACCCACGTCCAACAAACTGGAAAAATGTAACATATTTTCAGTAAATATAATAAGTACCCTCTTCCATTGCAATCCTGAATAAAAAGATAACTAAAGAGGCAGGTTTATTTCAAACATTTCATGCAGAATTATTTATATCTAGAAAATTACATGAATAAAAAAATATTATTTTATTGATCGTGTATTTATCTCATATTGAATGTAAAATATTTTTGTTGCATTTCATAAACCCATATACTCTATCAAAATTTTAATCATGTGCTATGTAGTCGTCCTTCAGTTCTTAAGTATTTTGAATTATCTACCCCTCTTTTGCAACAGCCTTCAGAATCGTAACTTACTGTAGATTTTTCTTCTATGTGAAGGTTTGTGGTACTGTATATGCTATTTACTACTATTTTTACAGTAGATAAAATTGTATTTATTAAATGAGCATCTTGGAATCACTAATTTGTTGCTGGTTATAAAATACAGAAATACTAATTAGAATAAGTGCTTTCTAGGTATTTATAGGCTTTACTAGAAATGGGATCTGGCAGTGGCTAAAATGAGAGAGAGAGAGAAAAAGAAAGTAGAAAAAAGGTTTCAAATATTTGCCAGATGTTCTTCAACATGATTTATGGTAAAACAATTAAATATACTCCAAAGTAATTTTATTACAACAGATATAATACTCAGAGGCTTATCAGGTTGCTGGCAGTTCTATGTTAATGAAAAATTCATCCTTTTAGTCTTTAAATAGAAAGATAAATAAACACAATGTCAAGAGTGGATTGAAGTGGATCTTCGATAATTCTTCATATATGCATGATATTCTACCCCTGTTTGTATGACTTAGTGAACTCTCCCATCTTCTACAATCATCCCCAGGACCTTTGCGAATAAAGAAAGGCAGACACAGCTTAGGAAATCTGATTCGGAACAAGAAACTTCGTCCAGAGCATTCTTATGGCCAGCTGTAAGCAAAGAGATGCAATGCAGAGCTCCTGGTTTTGCTGAACAGCGCGAGGGCTTGGCAGTGCACTGCTGTGTGCAGAGAACCCCAGCGAGCTCTAAGAGCTCAAGAGCCAGTCCAAGGCAGCACTTGTGTGGTGCCTCTCACAGCCAGAGCAATATAAAGGCTGTGTCTGCCAACAGCAACCAAAAACCCTCCCATGGGCTTTAATCCCAGGCTGCACAGGGCGTGCTTGCAGCATAAGCATGGGCAGTGGGTTTTCAATCAAGCAAGGCTGTAGTTTAGCAGATTTCTTGCAATACCTGCTATCAAACCTTTGGTTTCATGGGATTCTGCCCCTCTGTTCCCAGTACATTCATCTCCTCCTGCTTCACCATTGATAATTTTTCTTTCTATAGCCTCCTTCAAACTTGATAACAGTGAAAAAGCCCATTAGTTTAAATTTAAATCCATCTGAAAGTTCATATTTGCTTCACCAAAACTGTTTCTATTTCGTCCCTTATTTGTGCAACATTGTGTTGATTCTTGTATATAGTAGCTAATATATTTTTATATGTAGACATACAGTCTTATTCAGCTGTGGCACCTTTTCATCTATGCACTAATACTTGTAATATATAAGAGACAAAATAGTTTAGGCAGTGGACAAAACCCATTATATTATAGGACAACTGGAAGAAAAATAACAGTTTAATGGCAGCTATTTTTATCTTCTTTATCCTATTTCCCAGTATAATTATTTCTGGATCGGTGTCCTCCTTTTTGCATGCTGGCTTCTGTGAAAATACTGATTTTTTTTTTTTTTTTTCCCCCCTTATTCTAATGTGTCCTTACAATTTGTTTCCCCCAACTTGCGTAGCTACATTTTATCCATTTTTCAGAAAAGTATTTATAGCACTTAAAAAAAAAAAGCCTATTTTGATTTTGACATGTCAGCCCTTTCTTCACAACAGTAATAGTATTCCTAATTGAATCTTTAACATGATTTCCCTATGCAAATGCGGCAGTTGTAGAAAATTAGATACAGATGCTGTTCCTCTCAGTTTAATCAGTGTGTTGGGTCACAGTGGCCTTACGTTCTTAATATAAATTCAGCTTTCTAAAGTCTGAGTGCATGGGTGGATGGGAAGAAGGACACTAGTTCTATTTGAAATGCCTTGACATCTATGGGTGAAACTGCTGATCAGTGGATAGAAACCAATGTGTATCATTTCTGAACTGATGAAGTGGAAATACTGTGTTTTCTCTAGGGCATATATGGGACCTGGGTTGGAAAAAAAACAACTTCTGCCCAATTAATTTTTTGCCAGGGACTGAAATTCCACTACTTGTACTTTGTATTACTGGGCTTATTTTTTATGCAATTGTTTACAAGAATATAATTATCCATCACCAAACTCTAAACTTTTTCCCAGGTATAATTTGCTTTACAGGTAGTGCCTGAAAAACACACCAGTAGTAATTTTAGAGTGACTTTTGCTCCCTTTTATTATGTCCAGTGAGTTCCATCCTTTGTATCCTAGCAAATGTAGTATCTCTCTGCAAACTCATCCTTTTACATTTTGAAGCCTCAACCACTTCTGGTTTAGTTTATGTACCCCAAATTCTGAAGTTATTAGTGGTGTATTTATTTGGCTATACTATTCTAATTTTAATATTACTGTGTGAACCTACAAGAAGTAGTAGAGTACTACTATTGAAGTTCACATAAGCGCAAGAAAATGGATTCATTTGAAAGAACTAATATGTGTAAATCTTACCACATGAGAAAACTGCAGCTGCCAAGAAGATATGGGAGTCTGGTAATGGCCCAGCTCTCACCAAAATTTGTTTTCATGAACATCTTTTTGGAAAAGTCTACACTAATGATGAAGGATAAGTTGTAGCAATAAGCCAGTTGAAAAAAATCATTATGATAATAAAATTTCTTATTCATGACTTTTTTATTAAAATTAATACTCTGAGAGAACTTTTAAGCTCTGTCCTAGCTGTGGAGAACCTTGGAGCTCTTCCTATGAGGCTTTGGAAACTTTGCTGACCCAGGGCCTCAGCAGGCACATTGTCCCCTAAACAAGGGAACATGATCCAAACCTGCTCTAAGGACTGTCCTTACAGCAGCAGCTCCAAACACTTGCCATGTCTTATTACCTTGGCATCCATTAACCACAGCTCCAGAAAACTCTCTTGGAAGGCTGCAATCAAGTCAAAGTTTTGCAGGAAACATCTGTTATTCTGGATTTCGTTATCTTTCATAAATCCAAATGTCAAAATCCATTGTAAAAACCCTTTGTCTTCCCTCAGTCAGAGGTAATTATGATACTGCGTTCCTTTTCCTCCTTTTCTCTTACGTGTCTGCCTTTCTGATTTAGATGATGTAGCTTGCAGAAGTCTGTGATAGTCTGAGTTTCTACAGTGCTGGTACAGATGGCTCTTGTGGTGTTTCTGCATGACAGCCTTCATTGATATGGTAATGCTTATCTACCAAAGCTTTGGAAATTATTAATCAAATGCCTCATGAGAATTGCCATCTTTCCTCAATAATGTATTTTTTCCAACCAATGGCAGATTTAACAGCTAAATTTCAGTAAAAAAATTCTTTCTGTGGGAGTATTGTTGAATGTCTGTCAGTTTCAACAACCAAAGACTACTAAATAATTCCAGTTGTCATTGTCTGACAAGTAGCTTTTTATCAACAGATAAAAATACAAGTTGTACTAACATTTTTGCCCTAGTAAAATATTATTCTGATTATTTTCTATTATGTCCTCAAAAAAACGCCAAAAAACCCAATTTTTTTTTTACTCTTTTCTTGTATTATTATAATGTTATCTTCTCTTCTGGTATATTTGAGGCAAGAAAAGGAACCATATTCTTTCATAAAACACAAAAATAATTTGAGTTGAAAGGAACTGCTGGAGGTAATCTGTTCTAGCCTCCTGCCCAGAGGAGGTTCAATATCAAATCAATTTGCTTATGCTCAAGTCTACCTCAGATTTGAATGATTCCCTGGATAGACTTGCAGAACCTTTTTGGCTAGTCTGTTCCAATGTTTGAGCAATCTTCCCATGAAGTTGGATTTCTATTTATCTAGCTGGAATTTCTGTTCTTGCTTTTTGTTCTGTTTTCTTCATGTGTTATATCAGTGCCTTAATACTGCTTACAAGAAAGTAAAGGAAAATATTCTCCATGTATAACAAAAAACCATATCTAGAAATGGGAGGAAAGGTTTGTTTGGGGTTTGGTCTTTTTGTTGTGCACCAAGAGCTCATCCTCTCATCACAGAAACTCCTCCAGTGTGTGAAACAGGACCTTGCAGTTGGTCAGAGCGTGGTGCTGGTGACACCAAGGTCGAGGGTTCCCTCCCTGTACAGGCCATGCAGTTGGGAGCTGGATCTGATGATCCTTCTGGATCCCTTCCAGCCCTCACTGATCTGTGATTCTTCTCACCCTCCCTTGCAGACGCTGCCAGCCTGCACGAGGTACCTGAAGCACCAGAAAGAACACAACATAATCAGCATTTGACACAGTGAACCACAGGAAATAATACCAGCCCGTGTGACGGAGTTTGGCAGAGAATGCGAAACTGCAGAGGGAAATGGAAAAGGAGAGGAGTGGGGTATTAGAATGACAGAGTAACAATGAGCCTCCTTTAGGCCACAGGGCACTTTCAAAAACATCCCCACTGACTGTACCCTGAGTACCTGATGGGGAGAAAATATTGTTGGAAACAACAGGAATAAAAGAAAATACCTTTTTTTTTTTTTTTTTTAAATGTCTCCAGCAAATGCAGATCCCTGCCAGCACGGTGTCAGTTCTCAGAAGTTGAGCAGCAGTTGCTTGCTGCATCCATCTCATTTGTTTTCCTGTCTCCATCTGCTGGAGGCAGTACTGCACGATGGCTGCGCCGACGGGTGGGTACCCAGGCTTTGAGACTGCTTTAGACACGGCTCAGCTTTCCTGTTAAGCAACACATCAGATGTGTGCTAGAGCCAATTAAGATAATTTGCATAGAGACCATGTTGGTTTAATTCACATTATAGAAAAAAAATTCCTATTTTCAGCTTCCTTTGCCCCTATAATATATGGGCACAATCTTATGGAGGGTAAGATTCAAAATGAAATCTATTGATTTTTAACAGTTAATGCATTGCTGATTTATTAATTGGTTTTGCTTAACAGTATTAATTAATTGTGTTAGTACTAATATGCACTTATTGAATATTTCACCAAAAAAATATTGCAATAGGGGTCTTTAAAGTTTAGCAGTTTGCTTATGACTACAGCAGCAAATATTGTGGAATTTCACTCATAAGTTCCCTATATTAGAGGCACGACTGCTTAAAAATTGTCCTAATAAAATATATACTATTTTCCATACCCTTATCAAAGTTACTTTCCTTCTATGTCCACTACATACTTTCATTTGCAAAGTTTGGTGGTGTTCTTTTATTATCCACAATCAGCTGAATTTCTATTTTGTGGGTTCAGGAGAAAGTGGGGTTTGACATCTTTAACTCATTGGTTGAGATTTACATGATTATTGGTGATCAGCTGTTCTAGAGGCACTAGAAATTCCTGGCAGAAAAAGTGCTGGTCTTGAAGTTGGCTTTTTTTTGAGGTACACCAGAATCCCAGTTTGATCGAGTGCAGAAAACCATTCAAGAAGAATATCTTTGTGCCCAGCCTTTACTCTGTGCCATATTTTACTAAAATATTTTATCTGAGAAAAAATTATGTACACGGCTGCATGTGAATCCATCCCCTCAGCTCTTGCTTGAACTTCCCTGCTTATTTTTACTTTTATCTGGACACGGTTATGTAACTTTCACTCATTAGGAGAACTGATCCTGAGTTTTATTTTTTTGAATGTTAGCAGTCTGAAAATTGTGTTGCTTATTTCAAGATGAAGATCAGGCTACTATTTATGTGCTTTCTTCTATCTGAACTATGTTGAACTCTAATCAAAATCAAGTTGTGATGTGCATTCATTATATCAGGATTTGTTCGTTTTTATCCAAAGGCAGTAACAATGATATAAAGATGTTTCAGATATGAAGGAAATTACATTGGTCTTTCATTGCCTTGTGCTAAGTTTTTCAGTTTATTTTAAAAATCAGCTAAGTTGGATGTTATGTAACCAACTGAAATGCAGACTGTATTAATTTAAATATGTATATTATAGGCAAGTGTAGTAATTTTTCTCCTACTCTGCAAAACCTCCCCTATCTAAATCTGTATCTTTGCATAATTCTTAAAATATTGCCATTTCATGCAGCAAGAGAAGTCTCAATTTTGTGATTACCTTGCTAGTAATATTTTAATACTCTTTAAAAGGTTTCTATTACATTTTTCTCATATTTTGTCTTCTACTAAATCTTATTGTCAATTTTCCATTCTTACTGTTTTTTCCAATAAGAAATTAGTCTTTTCATTTTTTTCCAAAATCATGGCACAAATAAATCATCAAATTTAATTAAACATCCAAGATTAGGCTTTAAGTGCAGTTTAGTAAAATCATTAGTTGATCTACAGTAAAGATACATGATAATGATTTAACTTGCAATCCATGGAGTCCCTTTAGGAACCACTTTGTCTTTTTCAGTACAACTCTACCAAAAAGAATTGGGGTGGGGGAGTTGAATGAATTTTTGTTTTCCCCTAATCTTTTCAGTTATTTGAACGATTATTAGGCCATACAATACCTAAATTTCCTGAGTAATGCCAGAGATACATGAGGAAGAAAATCAGAGCTTTTGGCTTAGTTCTGGTGGTGCATAAGATTATGATTAAAACAAAAAAGAAGTTTGCAGGTGGACTAAAAGAAAAATGTTTGGCCTTTTTGGTATGTCATTAATGTTGGATGTGTACAATTAAACCTGTAACATGCACTTCATTCCCTATAAGGACATTTATTTCTTTCAGCACACTCACAGGTGTTACGTTTAATACACGTGAAAATACCTGTGTGTATTCAAGTTAATTGATTTTTCTCAGATTCAATACCTCAAGCTCATTGTCTTTTTTTAGTCCTTGCAAGTGATACATTTGTCAGTTTTGTCAGAAAATACAGTTTAGGTACCAAAAATTACTTCTTGAGGTAAAGGAGAGAGATTTTTTAAATGCTAAAACTATGTTAATGGGGCAGAAGGAGACCTGATAATTCAGAATAACTTTTCCTTATTTAAAGAAGACCTCCATTATGTGAGAAGACAGAGAATTCAGGAGCCTTTGCAACATAAGCAGAATCTCCTTACAAGTCTTTCTCCCCCTCATTTCTAAAACAATGACTATCCCACTGTGAGAGAACTCACTCAGCTAAGTGAGCAAGCATTGGATGTTAGCAATGGTTTTATTTTGGAACTCAATAATATAATCACCAGAATTAATAAAATTGTCTTCTGCTTTGAAATGTCCAAGAAAGCTAAAGCATAATTCAAGAAAAACCTACTCCTACAGTAATTAAATTGGAATTCCCAACTTTATCATCCTTTGTTAAAGATATCAATTTGTTTCTCATGATAATTTTAAAACCTCTAAATCTGTTGCTGAGTAAAAATTAGGTAAGGCTTCCCCTACTGGTCTGGTTTTTTATTTTATGTAATGCAAGTAGGTTAAGCTACAGATGTTTCATACACAGTTTTCCTGCCATTTTACTTATGACCTTGAGTGTTAAAAAAACCACAAACAAACAAAAAAACAAAAACAAGCAAACAAAGAAACCCAACAAAACAACAACAACAAAAAACAGTGTTCCAGAGCTACTGTACTACAATTCCTATTGTTGTACCAATCATCTGGACTCATTGCCATGTTTCCCTTCTGCAGGCTGGGGTAGCTCAAAGGTGTTCAGTTGTTCCAAGAGTCCCTTTCTCAGTGGCAGAATGGAGCATGTCTGTAAGATGCCCAAAGTGTCACGTGAGTAATGAAGCTCATTAACGCACTCAAATTGAGCTTTATGCAGAGATTTATTAAATTCTAGTTGTGACTGTGTCATCACAAGAGAATTTGAGATAAATAACCACTTGATAGGGTGATGGAATGTGAATATGTGGAGATATTCCCAGTACTCTGGAGCACAAGATGTTGTTCTAACATCTTTTACTTAAATCATTCTCATTACTCCAAATTTTAAAGCACATATCTTTTTCCCAGTCATGGAAAAATTTGACAGCAGAAGTTCACCAATTGTTATTCTTCACCCCATTTGAGTTTATAAGCTGTAGTAGAACTTGCTGCTCCCTGGCAGTGGACAAGACCTACCATCACGTCTTTAAATCGGTAGAGTTCTTCTTTTGTCCGATGATGGGCAGAAACTTATTTAGAAGGAGAAATTTCATTCATGGCTGCCAGAAGTATCTATGGAGAAAGAAGAGTGGAATAAGTAAGGCTTTTCCAGTGAATGTGTAGGACCAACCAAAACCTAACTTTGAACAGTTAACACTTTCTCTTGGATTTTCAGAGAGTTTTAGAAGTTGCTTCTCTCCCTTCATTCAAATGGGAATAAGAAAACCCTTGGAAGGGAAAGCTGTATATGGTGAGGGTATATATTTTAATAATCTTTCTTTATAAAACCAAAACTTTTTTTTTTTTTTAAGAAGTCACTTAAACATCCACTGTGCTGAGTTCTCAACAGTTTTTTGCTGCCTTTCACTTTTAGCTTCAAATCCTGATAGCAAATATGGTCTTTTTTATCAAGACTTGGACAAATGACCTTAAAAATTAGTAGGCTTGTTAATTACAGCTCGGGTCTTTGACCTATCTTTCAAGTTCTTGTGAGTAGCCCCACTTGATTGTTTTCTTTACACCATTTGAGTATGAAGTGTTGACTCTAAGTGGCATGTACAGGTGGATGCTGTTGAACTGCTTTTGTCCCAGTCCTGAGGATTTCCACGGCTGGAGATAGCAAGTCCCATAGAACTGATCTCAGCTCAGTCAAGGAGCACAAGGTGGAAGATGCAGCTGGAAAATACTTTCTTCTGTTGCATGAAAAAATGAAATTCTTTCTTCTGTCTGATAGGAGCCCACGGCCTGACTTTCTTCCAGTTTTGAGTGTCACTTGATGATCTGAAGGAGCCTTTTCAGTGGGAAGTAAAGAGGGAGGGGTGGGCGCCTGGCCCCTGCAGCAGGAGGGAGGGATGCAGAAACCTTTCTCCTCATGTGTCCCATCCTCTCCCAGGGCAGAGCCTGATGATAAACATTCTTCTCTCAAATAACCCATGTCCAATGATAACAAAATAACTTTCCTGTTCCTTTGTAAATTGAATCTGAATTAAGAAATCCAGAAGTAAATTGCTCTCTCAGATGTGTGTTTATGATACTGTCAGCTCTTCCTTTCTTCTTATTTTTTTCTCCCTCCCCGGGGACATTGTCTGGTATAACGTAACCCCAAAATAAGTGATGATAAAGCAAGTGTAACATAATCATTGGAAAGACATTTTATTTTGAAAGCAGTGAAACTAAATGAAGACTTCATTTTTTAAACTGAAGGCTATGTAGAAAAATTTGGCAGTATTCTGGTTTGGAATTTGACAGACTTCAGTGGAATGTGATTTCCGGGTTGCAAGACTCTCTGCTTTTCAGTTATTTCAAATAGTATTTCTAAATAACCCATTGCTTAACATCTCAAAGTTGGTGTGATTGCTGAGCAAAAAGGAAATATCTTTAACAACTAAGCACGTTGTCCAGCAATGCTGAAGACGAAGAGGAGCATTTACTAAAGAAGGATCTATTTAGGTGCTTTGACGATACAGTCAGATGTTTAACAGAATTATTTAAAGGCAATTTAGACAGCAGTATCTACTTCCCACTGAATTTCACTTAGTCACTTCTATAAATCCCATATGTATCTGCTACATCTTTAGGCACTTTAAATATCTGGCCCAAAGACAGTTGAAAATCTGCTAAAGCTATAGGCAGAATTCTGTTTTCTGCTGCTGGAAAAAAAAATCACATTTTTAAGACTAGTCCTCAAATTAACAAGAATTTCAACCTTGGAGATGGTTGTTCAATGGATATATTAAAATTATTTGTGACATTTAGTCAGCATGGCCTGGTAGAAACATCTGTGCATATTACTTTTCACTAACGTAATTAATTTTGTAAGAAATGTAATCGCAACTGCAATGCTTTAATCAGCTTTCCTTTTTCTCATTTCTTTATTTTTCTTTCAGAAATTGGACTGTTAAATGTTGCTGGCTGAATACCAATTCTAATATTTTCTAAAATTAAATAATCATAAATCTAAATAAGTATAGCTATTTCCTTGTAGGAACAGAATCTGCTAAGTAACAAACTCCTACAGAATGGGAGACATAAATTTGTGTTTGGTGTTTGCTTTTTGTTTTAAATTAAGCTTTTCTACTTTTAAGCTTGCACAGTAGTAGGGACTAGGGATGAGTAGAGCCCCCACTGCCAGGTTTTTATTCTAAAAGAAGTATCCAAGTAATGTTATGGATTTATTTAACAGATTACTCATATAGTCAACACAAGGGGAAGAACATCTTCATCTAAAGTTGTCTTACGATGACATCCACAACACAGAAGGGGAGAGTGGACAGTGCCTTTCTTTCTAGTCTCAGTTGATGTTAGCATTGGTTTTTCTTAATATTATTCAACTGAATGTGTGGAACAGGGTTCCAGATGAATCATATAATGGTAAATCTCTGTGCATTATATGCCTAGCTCCATAATAAATACAAGTCCTCACTCTTAAAAATATAGATAAGGTCAGTGGGGGTGTGTATGGTCTTAGGCCAATACTACTTATTCATTTTTTAAGCACCTATTCTTATAATGAATCAATTCATATAATACCCAGAAACTTAGAGCCTTAACATTAATACTTAAATGTTGAGCTTTCAGGCTAGGGAGTTTTCCTCAATAGTAATCATTAAGGGTGTTAAAAAGTATAATTTCACATAAAACACAGAACATTATCCATGGCTGATTGGTACCTGCATTTCAGTTAGAAAATCCTGTTTGCAAGATTATTAATGAAAAGGTAGGACATACATTTGACAGCAGGTGACTACACCTGGTAAACGCTTGGATGTTCCCCAATAGGTTTTGGAATAATCTATTCAGGAAATGAAAGAAATAAAAGATAACTCCTAACTGAAAGGTGTAAAGGGTGAGTACATAAAGCACGTAGTAGTTTTTAAGTAGGCCAGTAGCATTTCTCCTGCTTGTACATGTATAAAACAGAAGGTGGTTAAACAGTCATGGCTTGCAAAATATTTTGCTTGAAGAAATAATGCATTGGCCATTTGCACATAAATATAGAGTTGTATACATGTTTTAGTAATTACAAACAATGTGTGGAGGAGGGTCTACTGAGAGAAATAGCTTATTGATGATATAGAGTGATAGTGAGTGACCTTATTAACTCTTGTCAGCTGCTCCTGGATGCTTAGGCCCCAAAGAGGTTCTTGTTTTGTGTTGTTTCTTTCTCTGCTGTATTTTTTGAAACATGAATTGATTGACCATTTGCAAATGATTCTGTGGCACTGTAAAACGTTCTGGAGATCATTCTCAAGAAGCTGACACCCAACTCTACAATACATTTTATCTAACCCAGATCTTACAGCTCTTGTGTTAGCTAATTTTTAGAAAACTCTGGATAAAAGTGAAATAGCTGTAATTTATTGAGACTAAAGTAGGCATTACTCTCCCCTCTGTGCCCGGACAGAGATGCATTTAAATAAAAACCTAGATGAAAAATTGCTCTGAAAAAAGAGGGTGGAATTAGGCAAGTTGGAATATCTTTGATAGGGCAGATTGCAACACACTGCAGGTTTAATGTCTTCGTACCTTGAAATGGTCTGGTGGGGGGGATGCAGGGGTTCCTGGGTTGCCTCTGACATGCAGGATGAAATGCAGGAAGCACTGCACTGTTTTTTAGGGCAAGAAACTTGTCCTGTCCTTTGAAAGCTACTGTGCAACTGCAGAATGTCCTAATGCTGTGCTTTCATGCTGGGGATGATTTGACCAAACATAAGGAGCTCTAGACTGATCTACCAGAGATCACCATTGATCACAGCAAATGTCTACCTGCTAATTTTCATTATTAATCACTTTAAAGGACTGTCTGAAACAGATTTATTTTGGTAGTCTACAAAGAGTGATGAATGAAACTCAGCATTGAGAGAAACTGATTGCAAGAACAGTATTCCTAGGAGAGTTATATTCCACGCTCATAGTACAAAGCACAGTATTTCTAATGTATTTATTTTTCAAAGTTAAAAGAATTTTATTTATCCTGCATCACAATGTATATATAAGAGCTGACATTTTCATAAGGCTGTTGCTGATTTCATGGAAGAAACACACTTCATTCTAGCTAATATAATCTATTTTTGTATCAGACATTTGGGTCAATCTGTTCTCATACAAATTTTTAATAAACACATTCTTTCTCCCACCCAATGCAGTCAGAATAGATGGGGAAATGTAAAGCAAATGGGCAAGCTTGAAGCATTGCATCTTTATATTTCCATGACATGTTATTGTTTACTACGACGTAGTGTGAGGACAATAAAAATAAATCTTACTTTTTATTGTATTCTATGAAGTTTCAGGGTACAGTTTAAAAACTCTATTTTCAGAGCTGAAGAATTAAAGCTGATATTTCTGCTGACAGATGGCTAAGGATGTTGTTATACTGTCTGCATGTGCAAACAAAGATTATTTCAGTCTCATTGCCTACACCTTGCTTTCAAGCTTTGGCCCTCCTTTTATTTACAAAGCTGTTTATTAAACAACATGGCGAGTTGACTTCACTGTTCCTCTTATTTCGCAAGGGTTGTAGAATATAAATGGGTTAAGGTTATGTTCTGAAACCATTTTATCTTACAGCAAGATTTAATAGGAAGTACATGTAATTAAAATTAAGACCTGATTGCCAACTTTGGATCTACTCTAATGCTTATATATTCAGTTATTTTAGAGAGTGCTGGTGTTAAGTTCTTCAGTAATTGAAAACTACTATTGCATTTTAAATTATTTAGCAATTATTGCACAGTTTTTAGATTTAATAACCTAACCAGTTTGGCTAAAATTACTCAAATCATTTGAGTTTCTAATACATTTCAAACTACTTAGACCCAGTCTGTGAGCTTGAAGAGTCAGTTCCAGAAGCATCATCACACAACTGGGGTCATTCTGCTCTTTATACCTTAAATTTAGTATCTTCATGAAGGACTTGCCTTCATGGTAATCAGTGACCAGAAAAAAATAGTTCCAGTGGCTGAATTCTGTTGTATGAGTTTGTGTCTGGATTGGTTTGGATTTTCTGCTTTGTTTTTTTTTGTTCGTGTTGGGTGAGGGGTTTGTTGGTTTGGTTTTTGGGGCTTTCTTGGATAAGGCAAAACATCTTTTTCCTGATGCAGAAGAATTTTTTTCTGGAGATCAAAGGTTTGGGTTTTGATGAATTCTCAAGAAAAATCAAGCCTCAGGATTGTATTAGATTCTGAGGAAAGTGATGTCTATCCACTATGTGGCTTTGCACTGAGAAATGTAACTGACAATTTCTGATCAGATAAGCTTCAGAATTAGAAAAGCTGGGCCAAGGTGCTTCTCAGGAAAACATTCATGTACCAGAATGTACCAGGTGTACGTTATTTATTCTTAATAATAGCTATTGAAAGAGTCCCAATGCTCAGTTCTGTTTTCACAGAACCCACATGTTGCTAAATCCCAATTTTAAACCTTTAAGCAACAGAAGCTCAATTTGGCTCCAAGATTCATTTTTCCCCAGATAATTAATTTTTGAGATATTTTAACTAAAAGAAACTAGGGCCTCAAAGTCTGACGTGAGCATGAAGGGGGGAAAAGAAGCAAACAAAAATCCCGACATCTTCCCCCCCTGCACATTCTGATTTGATTCACAGGATGAGGTGATAATGGAGAGGTGTAGGGAGAGCTTTTCCAATTAATTATTTGACGACTCCTTTACATGGAAGTCCTATTGATTTTTTTTGTTTGTTTGTTTTGTCTGGAGGGGTTTTCTTGGAGGCTGAGAACTAAAAGTTCTAGCTTAAATCTGTGTAAAAATCAGTGTGTCATACTGTCTCATGATAAAGGCAGCTCACAAACAAATATCAATTAAGCAGAGAATTTACAGAACAAAAGAGAGAAGGTGTCTCAATTGTGTTAATGAGCTGCAGCTCCCATTTTCTATGCTGGCCAGGGAAGGGAGGGGTCCATACTGTAGCTGATGAAAAGCAGAGCTTCAAGAAGTCTCTGCAGTCTTCCTGAATCACTGCAGACAGAAGTTCGTCATCACTGTCTTTTAATTCTGTTTTGGCCTTTTTGCTACTGGTTTTGTCAATACTAATTTAGGGGATTTTTAGCATTTTTTAATATACAATTCAAAGTATTGAAAGAAGTGGCAATGTAGCAGTGTTTTTGTGCATTTTTGCACTGCATGCAGCCCATGTCAGTATCTTTGTTGGTTACCGTGGAAACTGTCATGGGGGGAAATGTGATTGGCTGCATTCTCCAATTGATTATTAAACTCGTGGGCAGTTTCAAGTGCCAGACATCTCATAGGTTGCACAAGTAAGTAGCACTAAATGATTCACAATTTAAGATTCTTTTCTTTTGAAGTAAGCCACATGAAGCAGTACATCTGCAGTGCCTTGGAAGTTTGACTAGAATGAGTAATGGATTGCAAATTTCCTCTTTGTAGAAACTATAGTGTTTTGGGGGATGTGCCTTGGTTTTTCTTTTTCTTCCTGGCTGTTTCTTCTCTGGGACATGCACAGTATGTCTGAGAGGAAGGAACAAAAAACCTCTTAACCCCCCACCCCAGCCCAACAAACCCAGAGCCCCATACTGAAACAATAAATAGTTTCTAAGATCTGTTACAAACTATAATCTTTTATTTTATATTGTTAGAGGAATAGACGTTCGCATCCCTTGAGCTGCTCATATGCTTCCCCTTTTTTACATCTTAAGAACTGATATCAGAATTTTTTAATAGCTTGTCCCATGGAGGAGGGGATGAACAGTAATAACCTGCAGAGTGGTGCGTTCAGTATCTTGATTGTGCTTTACATACACTTTTTTCAACAATATTGAAACATATCTTTTGTTTTCAACCAAAAATCTGTTGGTGACTAAGGCCTCCTTATGCCAGATTTTTCTCAGTAACTTTTGAAAAAAGCAACTTGTATCGCATAAAGCCAAGTCATTGTCTTGAGAATATCTTGAGAAAGCCATGACTCATAATGTAGCTCCCCTTTGCTTTAGTGCTGCCTTCAGTATCTGATGTTACTTGACCATCACTGCCGACAGAAATACCTGGATTTAGTGAAGAGTTGCAAAGTGTTAATGGCCCTAATTTCTCTTGGATGCTTATATGATTGTATTAGGATTAAATAATAGGTTTAAAGTGAAACTACTGTACTAGGTGGTTTAGTATCTTTATTTTTCAGCTTCTCATTTCTTAGTAGCATTTCATTTGCATCCTTGAATGACTCCAATATTCTCAGATTTGTAAACTTTTTTTTAATTCAGAAAGCAATGTACAGCTATAGTATATCTTCATCTCTGTGCTCAGCCCTAACAGCAGTGAATATCAATAGAACAAGCTGCCAAGGAGCTTTTTGAGCCTCCACCTTTGTGAGTTTTCAAGAACTGGATAAACCCTGTGTGATCAGAGCTGATCTGGTTTTTACAGGAGATTGTGCTCAATGACCACTGAGGTATCTTCTAGCCTGATTTATCCTATGCTGTGAACCATCTCACTGAAAACTGTGTCTTCTTTCCAGCTAATGTTTATCTGTCTGTAGCTTTAGCCATTGGTTTCCATTACTCATTGTCCCATTACGGAACTTGTTGGTGCTTGATGCCTCTCTCATTGTAAGTGAATACTGAAATAGAAGAGGCAAACCAACTCCCAGCCTGTTTCAAGACCAGCAGCTGGACAGACACTTGTTTTGTCTACTCTGCAAGTCATTTGCTTTATTTGTCAGGACAGGACAAAACAAGTAAACTTTTTGATTAAAATGCATATATTGAAGTGGGGTGCAGAATTCCCCTTTTGGAGTTTTCAGTTTCAGGCCACACAAGTCTTCTCTTATTTCTTGTTTCAAGGTGGTCAAAAATACTCAAAGCAGGTCTCTGAATCAGAAATATTCTGATCAAATAATTTTCTGTGCGACTTTTAAAGCTATTAATTGTTATGTGAAAACGTGAATCTGAAGTAAATCCTGTCATATTTCTCACAACTTTCTTCACCAGCTAGGCACAGGGATCTGGGGGATCACCCCAGACACAGGGATCTGCAGGCATGCTCCAATCTGAGCTCAGCTGTAGTTATTATCACTCAGTCTTTTAAAGCAAAAAGTCACAGGAATTTAAGGGCTAACCCTCCAGAGCAATCAGGTACCTTTTTCTGCATGGATGGAGTACAATATTGAATTCTGCTTGGTTTTGATGCCTTGCAAAAATTGAGTTTATTACATGTACATGATTACCTTCATCAACAGGGTTTTTAATCTTTTAAAATAATAAAATTGAGCTTTTAGTCTAGACCTTTTGCCTCTAAAATAATTTATCTGGGAACTAAATATTTTTCTATAATTTTTCAAACAGTTGCAGCAGCTTTCCTTTATGTTGCCAAGAACTGAAGTTGGACATCTGGCCTGTGATTACCTGATTTATCCCTTTTGGCATTTTTAGTATGGACACAACATTGCCTCTCTTCTAATCTTATGGAGTTACTCCAGTTTTCCATGATTTATTACAAAGTTAATACTAGCAGACAGGAAACTGCCTCTGATCCTCTCCTTTAGTACTCTTTGGGGCTTTTTTGTTTATGCTTTGTTGTTGGTATTTTTTTCATATAAAGCATTACTGGTTGTACTTTAAAAAATGTATCTCTAATTATTATACTATGGATTATATAATTTTTACTATATTTTATACTGTGGCTATTTATTTCTTCTTTATAAAGGGTTTCTAATTTTAATTTTTAAAAAACCCTCTAAAATTAATTATTAATTAAAAATTACAGAATTTACTTAATCTTAGCAGTATGACTTTCTGGGAGAGGTTCCTAAAATCTAACTGAGACAGAGTAGATTGAGATGATTGTATTTCTTATTGAAACATGAAGAATAGAGCTTATTAAAAGTTCTTTATACCATTAATCCTAAAATCAAACTTGAAAATAAAGAATATACTCAAATATCTTCAGATTTGCTGGGCTAAGGATGGCATCTCTATTTTATCCATGCCACATATCTTTTAATTTCTTTTAGTTGCTATCTCCTTCACAATTTTTATTAATCTAATTTCCACAATCCCCTGATCCCTGAAATGAAGTTGTCTCTTTCTAGCACTGTCATAAACTTGAAACTTTTAATCTTCTGGTCTTTAGCAACCTTTGAATTTTCCACCTTTGTTTTCCTAAGGTTTTTTTTGCCTGCCAATGGTTTTGAAGGGAAAGGGAACCTTTCGTAAGCACTAAAGATGGGGAGTGCTACCTGTTGGTTCATGTAGAAAGACATTGGTCAGGATAGTTAGTAACTAAAAGACCAGCAAAGTCCAAAATAGGTTCACTTGGAGCATTTGAAAAAGTTAGAACATTTCACTACTCTGGCTGCATAAGACTGTCGGCCAATCTGCCATGAGGAAATTCTCCTGACAGGGTGCTGAGCCCATGCATTCTGGATTGCTCTTCAAGAGCTGTTCTGTAGACCTATTCAGGGATGAACCTTCCTGGCTATCTTAGAGTATGAAATATGCATTTACAATTAAAATTTTGAGGTTCTTGACCTTCTGAAACAAGTGAGGAATTTCCATCTGCATCCTAATTTAAATGGGTTTAAAATTTAAATGTAAATATATTTTAATTCTGGTGACCACCAGCAGGAACAATACCAACTATATATATATATATTTGTTTCTCATATGGGAGAAATTCTAATTTATCTTTCATAATAGCATATGAAGATGGTGATAGAAGTCATACTTTTGGTTACATCTGACCCTGTAACCTAAGACAGGTTAGGGTGTGGGTATCAATCCAGTTCAGTGGTGACTGCAGCCCTGCTGGAGTGATGGATGTGGTTCTGTCGAAGCTGTGATCCTCTGGTTCTTCTCTGCAGGTCCAGGGGTGGTTATGGAGCTCTTGTGCTCTGGCAATCCAGTGGCAGTGCTCTCCTGCTGTGCCAAGCTCAGATTTTATCCAGGTAGGAACGCCTGGTTCCTCCCTCTGGGTTCCTCCCTCACAGGGGTATGATGAGATTCTGAGAGTCCTGCAGAGAGACTTGATGGCCCATTAGAGGAGACAGCCCCCATGTAATTACCCATGGAGAGGATAAAGAACACTGCCCCACGTATCTGAACAGCTTGTGCAGATGGTAATAGAATCCACACCTTACAGTGTAACCTAAGACATTTGGCATCTCAGTTACTCTTATTATACAGTGCTTTATTGATGACTGTTTAGTCCTCTATTCAGAAGGTTTGCCTCATATATAAACGTTCAGGTTAGTTCGTTCAGTTTTTCTTTCTCATGCAAACTTTATTCAATAGTCTACAAATTCATATCATTAGCTTCATACCAACCATCCAGCTGCTTCCTTCATTGTAAGAACTATAAAGTATCAGTTTTATTTTCTCCTCTCCCTTAAGATCTGCTCTTCCTTAAATTGAACAAACATTTAGCTTTACTTGGTTTTTACGTATTTCCTTTATAACCTTTCTTCTGTGTCTCTAATTCTGTCAAGTCCTAATGCTTGTGCAGAATTCCCTAATGGAATCTCAAGGGCTTGGAGTGTTGCTTAGTGCTTTCTCCAATGGATAATGAAGTGTTTAAAATCAGATTCTGACACAGAGAAGCACCAACAGGTGTCACCTGCCAGGAGAACTCAGCACTGCATTAAGGCAGCAACTGCTGCTGCCTGGTTTTCTGCCTGGTTTATCTCTGCTGCTCCATTGCATTCTGGCCCCTGGACAGTCTCTAGATTTGCCTCTTCTGCTGCTTCTTGCCCTTTGCTTTCCCAGTTTTTCTCCTTACAATTTTGTTACTGTTGTTCTCTGTTTCTAAGGTTCTGTGGTGCCCCCAGCTGTGTCCTGTTGTGCACAGGTCTGGGCACACCTGAATTGAACGGCCCACTCAATGCATTCTGTGCCAACTCACTTTGTAAAGATTTGAGGCTCTCAAAGTTGAAATCTAATTGAACGGAAATGAATTAAAAATTAATTTTAAAATTAATGAGATTTGGATATGAGGAAGGATTTTGGTTTTTTGGTTTTTTTTGTTTTTTTGTTTTTTTTTTTTAAACTTGCATGCCTGAATATTTAAGCATTTCCTCCTTGTCTATACCTTATCCATACCTCATTTACTTGGGCATGTGAAGTGTTGACAATTCGGGAGCTACTGAAAGAAATGCCCCAGATAAAGAGCTGCAGTGTCAGGCAGCTCTGAAACAGCCTCCTTGTGTACAAGTGATCCCTAGGGTATTAGGTGCTGCTTGTAGCAACAAGTCTATGGCTGTGTGTGGAACAAGGACACAAGAGCACTTAGGGTGTTCTGGATATGCAGTTATGCTAGAAATTGTCTCCTGTAACACCTCATCAGTTAGCAAAAAGGGGCTGACTTAGCAATAGTGGTACCTGGCAGGTTGTGCCTGACTTCAGTCATCATCTCTCCATTAAGAGAGCTGTAAAATTCTCAGCCTGGTCATGCTTGTATCCCTTCACATCTGCATTCTAGGAAACACCACTGGGATGAACTGGAAGATACAGAGCAGCTGTAACAGCTGCTGGTGGGTATAAAACCCAGTAACAACCGAAAAACACAAACCAAAACAAAAAAACACCCTCAAGTCAGTGATTGCCTATCAATGTTTGTGTTTAGACTGCATACAGGCCTGTAGTTTCTGTGAAACAAAATCATTTCCTGACGGGATTTATGTAACAAAGGACAGGCCTGCTCCTTATAGCCCATATTTGATGACAGACATTGGTAGAATGCAAATATATGGTGGCTGGCTTCACAAAGCAACATATTTTTCAAGAGAAAATAGGTAAATCCAAAGGGAAATCTCCTTTCCTTTCTTTGTCTATGAAGATGCTGCTATTAAACATGGTTTTATTTCCATTTTACCTGAAATTAGGCATGTTATGTCCTGTTTTATCCTAACTAGATTATATTTAAGGTACTGAAATAATTCAGAAGCTCCTTGCTACTCTTTTAGTACCTTTCTGTATGGCACTCTGAATCCTTAGTTCAGTTCATTGTGTCTGTTATACATATTGTTCTGGACAGAGTATTCTATTTGCAGTATAGGAAAAGTCTAGCTCTCTAAAAGTAGCTTCGTCTTTCATGTTGTTTGGTCTCATTACTATTTTTCATGGTCCCAGGCAAGCAACATGGATCAGGCTGTTGTGTGGAGTGTTTATTTTTAGCTTTTTGTTGTTTTGTGGGGTTCTTTTATTTCCATGAAAACACATATGCTTGACTGCTTGCTTGAGTTTCAAAAAAGACTTGATTCAAATTGTGTAAGTACTTTGTGAATCTATGACTGCAATCTATGAAAGTAAATGCAGAAAGTTGCTGACAGAATGGAGAAAGGATACCTGCCTTCCCCCTTATGCTCTCCGAAGGTATACTCAAACTAGGAACAATCTACTGGCTTAAAAGTCATAAAACTGCTTGTGCTAAAGTAACATCTTTAAATATTTTAATTCGAAATTCCAGGCTTACGGTAATGAGCAGGCATTTTCTCATAGGATGTCAGAAAGCTACACAATTTGAAACTTCTCAAAGTTCTTACAGTTATTCTGACTGCAGCTGGTCTGATGGTAGGTGCTGAGGATGGTTTGAGGATATCTTTGGCTGACTCAGGCATGGTCAAGCAGCAAACAGGGAATTCAGAAATTCTTTCAGTGCACTGATGCATATTCACTGAAAGATGTCACCTGCAGATGATGTGTCAAAGCTTGGTCCCTTTGTACCCTTTTAATAAAGAGACAATGCATAAGAGAGGGAAAGCAATGCTGGCTTTTGCTGGGATTAACCTAAACACAAGAAATTCAAAGCCAGTACTTCAGAATGTGATGAAGTTTGGGCGTTTTAGTATGCATGTTATTTTGGAAATGATTGTCATTTTGCAGTGCTGAAGAGTAATTATTGTCTTCTCTAAGCTGAATCCAACATTAGACTCATTTGAAATTTTAGACTGTCACTACTCTTCAATCTGTTAATTCTCCTAAGCATTGGATAGTCCTTGTTACTAAAAAACCAAAACAAAACAACAACCAAAAAAAAAAAACCAACCCCAAAACAAAAACAAACAAAAAACCCCTGTAAAGGTCTAATTAAAGATTATTTGTTTACTATTTTTGTCTATTGCTTCATAAGAAATTTTGAATTAGTAGATTTAACTTTGGAGGCTAGAGATGAGTCCTGATGTACTGCATTGAATATTCACAAGCAATTTTCAAATACATTTTATTTCTGATAAGCTCAATTCCAGAAGTTAAATGATAAAGTTGGAGGAAATCCTTAGCATACAACACATAGCAGCTAACATTCTTTCTTTGATACGTGACATATTTGTACACATCTTTATTTATGTGAAATGTTGAAATGCTATCAAAGAATTTGACCACCCCACCCCCCCCCAAGTGAAAATCAAAGTTGTTGAGACAACTTTACAGCTCATTCCATGGTAGCACAAAGATGAGGATGTGCTCATGAGCCACTGCTTCTCTGGGCAGTTCCATCAGCAATCACAGGATGCTTCTCACGTTGGATTGCTTTTCCAATGCCTTAACAAGGCAGATTACCTAACTAATAGTTCTACTTTAAGGGCTGGAGAAGAAACAGAGAGATAAAAATAGGTATGCAGATGGAAACTGTTTCACTTTTCCATATGCTAATAGCAAACTACTAGGCCTCTTAATCATCCCTCTCATTAGCGGCTGCATTTTCAAAATAGTCTCAAAAAGATCTTTAAATGTGAATAGCCAGAGAAATATCTGCATAGATAAAACTGAACAGAAATTTGAGGAAGGAAAAATTAGATACCAAGTGTTAGTGTTGTCATGGAATAAGTGGAATGAAATTTTGAGTGTGCAAACAGCTTGCAATTTTTTTTATTTAAAAAATTACTTTAAATACCAATCTCTTTGAACAGTGTAGTGAGAAACATTTTACATTATCTCCCGTTGTTGAAGGTGCCAACTTTCTTAAAATGCCTGAATAAGAGTTTTTGTTACTTCGGAGATTTTGAATATGAAGAACAGAGCAGTCTTAAGGCCAGGGACTCACCGGTGTCAAGGACAGCGAGGTAAAACACAATTATAGGTGAAAACTTAGTGAAAGCAGTGTAGTATTCAGCAGATTTATTTACAGATGCACAATAAAAGCCTCAGATTCAAATGTCCAGTTGTGTATTTTTCTGAACAGAACAAAAACCTGCTCTTCAAACATGGTGAAAAAAATAAAATTAATTCTCCAGCAATGCCCTCTATTGCTGATGCTATCAGTTGTCACTGAATAGTTTGTTGTTACATGTTATTTTAGAAATAAGGCCTTGTTTGTTTAGAATTTAAGTCAAATAACATGTGTTGCACATTATGTGACTTATTATGAATATAAAATATGACAGCTCCAAATTCTCTCAGATTTTTATAACATGGCTGAATTTCTCAAAATGAACATGGTTAATTTCTAAGAGTCATGATATTATGGCAGGAGTCATTGTCAAGTTGTAACCAAAATCCTCCTTAGACTCCCTTTACCCTCTTATAATTTGTTTAGCTTTTGCTTTACTTTGCCAAAAGATTTATGTCGAGCCTTCTAAACACTAAAATCTTCTTAACATAGATAGCATCTTTCTGACATTGAATGTGATAGATTTTGATGGATTCTGTGGAGCACAGTGGAAATAAATCATAGATACTCAGTGAATACTTGCTACATCCCTGATTTATCTGATTTGCAGCTGGACTTTTTTCTAACTTTTTTC
>VWZN01020593.1:158982-181050 GCA_013396955.1 Regulus satrapa | reverse complement strand
CCGCTCCAAAAGCAGCGACCGCAGCGGCGGCGGGGACTGTGCTCACCTGCGCCTTCAGCCTTACCTTGGGTCTTCCCGGCCTGACACTGCTCTGGGCGGTGGTGCGAGAGGCGGTGGTTTTTAGGAGTTTGATTTTTGCCTCTCTCAGCTAAATGCCTGGAGCTGCCCGTGCCCGAGTTCGGAACTTGCTCACGCCGTAGTAACTGGACACTTTCCGTGTGTCGCTTTTATCACCTGGGGAGCAGAATGAGGTGTGGAGAAAGTTGGACGAGTCTGATTCATGCTTTAGAAGAAGCTGTTCTTAACTTAGATGAAACTTTAGTAACATTCATTATTTGGAATTGCGTGGGGTCAAGTTTTGAAGTTTTTATCTTCATTTGCACGTTCATTGGTTAAGGACACGGAATTTGGCCTAACACTCATAGGGGATTATCAAGAACGGCAAATGATGCTGGAACATAGTAGCACGTGATACAAAAGTGATGAAAAATAAATGTGGTTTTTGTCAAGTATTTGGAAGTTTGTTGTTTGAAGCAAGCTTTCCATTGTTCTTGGAGAAGTTTCAAGTAAACATCTTTCTAAATACAAGTGTGATTTCAGGGTGATTGCTCTAGCTGTAATCATGCATTTGAAAATAATACCTGGAAAGTTGGCAGTTGTTTTAATGTCATTGTGCTATTAATATATTTAATTCCTCAGTGCCATGCTTGGGCTCTCAGAGATGTTGCACTGAATGAATTGGCAAGCATTTGTTCTCAAACTTAATGACTTGTGTGATGTACGGGAGTTTTTTCATCATGTCAAATAAAGTCCTTGGCCTAATTTGAGGATAACATTACAGGTGATTTTACTGTGAGACAGGGAGGTGTTCATGACAGAGACCTTGATGCTGCTCTTTCAAGATATCAGGACACCTGGATGATTTCACCTTTTGAAACATTACTTCTGGAAGATTTCTGAGTGGCTAAAAGGGACTTCCAAACTTTGTATCACTAAACTGTGTAATCTAGTGTTCTACCTCTAGGAGCTTTAAGTGCACAGGAAGAAAAGTACATTGTATTTTAAAGTGCTTGCTTTTTCGTTAAGGGAAATGTGGGCAGGAGAAACAGGGACATAGAGTTATTTCTTAGACAGCCCTGAGCAGTGAGGGAGCGGTGAGAGTTCCTTGCTGGGACTGCGATCTGCCAGGTCATTATTATGTCCTCCCTTCCCTTCAGAACTGGAAGGTTCTTGTGGGGGAAAAAAAAAATAAACATCTTGCGAATATTTCCTTTGTTTCTTTACATGGTTTCTAGACATTTGGTCTCCTATTAAAGGTGATAGCATATCAGAATGGTGTGATCTGACACTTACAGGCTAACTATATAAGGCAGTATTATTTTTAGTATTCTGTAGACAGTTTATTGTGTTTCTATAATGAAATGTTCGACCTTTCTGAAAAAAGTTTTTCATACTATCTGCAGAACTCAGAGGAGGGACTATATAGATAATTTTGTCCCACTAATTTGCCTAAAGCATTTAAACTCTGAGCTTATTTTACTCTAAGAAGCCACCTATTTCTTAAACCCAGGCAGTCATGTTACATAATTTTTTTTCCCTTACAGTTTCAAAAGAGATTCCAAACCAAGATTATAATCTGTTTAATTGCAAAACGTAACACTTGATTTTACAATAGTTTGTATAAAATAGCAAGTGCTAATATACCATGAATAGAACCTGAAATGAACGAGGAGGGAGACACACAAGGAATCAAAATGCTTAGTATGCAAGGCCTTGGCTTTTTTGCTTGCAAATTTACCTGAATTTGGAGTAGAAACCAGGAGGAATACCATGGAATGCTAGCTGATGCAAAGCTTTCTGAGATAACAAGAGACACAGAAAGAATCTTTTGGATTTATGGAACTATTTTTGCCTATGCGTGGCCTTGCTGTAGCTTGCTTTGTAGTCATGGCAAACACTACTGACTTTAAAGGCAGATCATTGCCTGGACTCATGTATTAACATTAATGGGATCAAACTTCTGCCTTGGGAGAAAGGCTAAGTAATTGCAGTTGTTTTGTTTAAGATAATTTATACTCATTTTAATGGTAACTTACTTTAAAATTATATTTCTTCCTCCATCTTGATATATTGCTTCTACTCTTATAAATTTGTGCCACCCTGCAGGCAGAATGTTTATGTCACTCCAGTGTCATGAAGTAAATAATGAAGTTTTCACTATGTTGAACAGGACAGTCTAGATTTGCTTTAATAGAAAGCAAAAGTATGTTAAGGATGTTAAAGAATATTATTCTTGACTTTGAACTCTTAAAGAGGTAAGAAGTACTTGCATCATAAAGAACTCAGAGTGTATTGGGCTTTACAGGTGCCTTATAATTATTTCTTTTATGCAACACAGCTGAAATTGTAAGCTGTTTACCTTGGGTAGTCAGAAATTTGAACTAGCATTTATCTGAGTTTACAGAAATGGTTTTAAAGTATTGCTACTTGTGAACATAATTTGTTCCAGCTCTGGGGAATGCAGTGAATGCACACAAGAAAAGTGAGAATTTCAAGTGTATGTGGTTATCAAAGTGTATGTGGTTATCAACAAAGACCATGATTATTTGGACTGATTTCTTAGTATTCTGCAAAGAAAAAAATATACAGCAAGTATTTTATATGACACAGTAATGGTTATGGCTAATTCTACTCGCCACCAGGTCCTGCAATGTTATTGAGTGTATCCTTTATTCTAGTTATACTATAGATTTTCTTAGGGTTTCTCTTATTCGGGTAACAATGGAGAACAAAGATGGAGATCTGTGAAGGCTACTTAAATGGTTTTCCTGGGCTAATGGATTTGATGTTATATAAGAATAGCTGTGTTGCCATGAGTCTAATGCAGTGTTCACATTTCCACGTTTTCCTCTCAGGTAATTTTTGGAATAGACCCCTTGAAAATGTAGCAGTGAAGACTGTTCCCCATTCTAATTTTCTCCCTTTTTCTCTCAACTATTCCCTCATAAACTCTGTAAAAATCAGTACAGGTTCATTAAGAAGTAGAGAAATACTTTTTTTTCCTCAGACACTGCTGAAGATTCTGCATAACATGTTGTGCATTTGATCTGTCTAGATAAGACTTGAGGATTTCTATGGATAATGTTGGTCATGTGTTAGTTTTCAATGTCTTGGCTTATTCCCTATTAAATAGGTCAACATTTCCTCATTTCCTTCCCTTTTTCCCCCCCCTTGGTCTGTGGCTATTCTGGGATTCTAGTACAGAATGTCTTGAAAAGAGAGAGAGAGATTCTGTAGCTACAGATTTCACTAAGGAAATACACTCTTTTTGAGGTGATGGGTTGTATATGTGTCCTGGGGTGACTGTATGGTCCAATATTGCTATTGTCTGGTTTTATTGTCTAGAAATAAGAATAATTAAATATAACTACTCACACTGTGGGTCATTGGGGTCTGCGGAGAGGAATTGGAACTGTTTGTTTAATTCCAAGTATTTTCTTGCTTAGCATGCAGGCTTTGGCACATGGAGTCAGGAGTGTGTGTGGAGTTAGAGACGATGGATGGGTTTGTCTTAGTGGGAGCCATTAGTGTTGATTGAGAGCATAATCCTTCCATCAAGGGGGAGCAGGCAAAACAAAGGAGCTGTTACCATCTATCAGGGAAAGGTTTATTTCTTAGTGTGTGCCAAGTTTTACGTAGCAGAGCCTGATAGCTTCCAAGCTCTAAAAAGAAATGTTGGAGGGTTTTTTTTTCTCTTAAAAAAACAAAAAAAACCCCAATTATATTTCACTTCTGTGTTTGAACTATGTCAAAGTTGCACAAAATAACTGTTAATACTCATAGAATATTTTCAGAAAGGTATAGACATAGCTGCAATTTGATTTTGAGTTGCTATTGATAATGGAAGCCCACTAGTGGTTTGCTTAAAATCTCTCCTTTTTCTTGAGATATTTTCAGTAGGGGACATTAACAAAACTCAGGGTTTAGATTATGAAATAGGTTTAGATAATGAAATCAACTGGAGCTGTGCTGTTGCCTCTCAAGTAGCAGCAATTATCTTTGTGTGTAAAGGGAAGAAATGGCTTGTGATATAAAAAGACATTGGGATTAAGTGGCAAGGAAATAGGGTGGAGCTGTTCCAAACCCCGGAACTTCATGGAAAAGTCCTGATAGAGAAAAATGAAACCAGGAAAAATTGTCCTATATACACTGGTGTAGAAAGAGGTGAGGAAAATGGTTAGGAAAATGGTTTCTGTCAGCACTATCTTCTTTTGTTAATCCTTTCTAGTTGTTTATGTTGCTGAATATATTCTATAGAGAGGAAAAGGAGAGAACAGGGCTGAAACTGCATAGAAAATGAAATATTGCAACATCGAGAAGGTGCTGCTTCGCTAAATACTTTTGCTGCCAGACACAGTTGGTTTTATTAGTTTCTCTATGTCATAAATGCATATGTTCCTTCACATAAAACTGCATTTCTCAGCACACAGTTTGAATTTGGCTCTTGTCAAATTATTGTGCTTGTACATTACTGACTCATTCTGAAGTGTGTCTGCAGAGACTTCTGTGCATGCAGAGCAGGTGATGTATATCATAGAAGTGAGAACTTCTTTTTACTGAAAACCTTGTTTCACCTTTTCCTTCAGTTGCTGTCTGGAATAACGTCACAGGACATTTTTGAACTGAGCTAAACTACTTTAGTATGGATTTCCATTTTTTGTTACTACATGTCTCTAATTCAGGCATTTTCCTTTCTTAGCTTAAAGGCATGTGAAAATAAATAAGAGCTCCTATGTTCAAATTAAATATTTATTCTTGAGGACCAAAATGAGTCTCCCTATTGATATCCACATGTGGATTGAAGTTTTCATGCTGGTTTTGCTAGACTAAGTAGCCACAACATGAAAAGATTAATCAAGACCATATATGCAGGAATATAGAAAGTTCACAAGTAATAAATTGCTATGTATATTTATATATGTATTATGTGTGTCTGTATTATACATCCCTAGAAGTGTGATGTACTTCTAGTTTTTCTTTAAGGTCAATATAAATGGTTTGTTAATTGGATTGCACTTTCGTGCTACAGTGTTGCAAGACTTGAAGCAGTAGAAAAATCTTCTGGTTTGGTTGTTGGTGGTGATTTTTCAAAGTGATCACTCCCTTCTGCAGACCAGGGGATAGTTGATAGTGGTTTAAAGAGATTGCCTTGGAGGTGATTTGTATTACTGAATTACTAATTATTGTCTTCTGGGTGGTTTTTTGGTTGTTGTTATTTATTTTTTTTCTTTAAGTAAGCCTTGATCTGTAAATATTGAAGTGTTTTGGCTCTTGCCACAAAAGAAAAGATAAATTTATCTTTAATATATTTTATGAGCAGTGTCTTGGCGCTAATGCGTGGGAATGAACATGAAGTGCACTTGTTAGCTCCTGCTATAGGCTGCTTTATTTCATAACTCCTCTATTGAAAATCACATAAAATCTTTATAGATGAGCCGTGTAGTAGAATAAAAGATTTTTATGTTGTACTCTACAAACTTGTTACAAGTTTAAGCTGTTCCAATGGTTGTATTTGTGCTCCTTAGTGACTCCAAAGTCTGTCAGTGCATCAGGACTAAATCCTTTTTATTCCTCTCTCCCTTTTTTATCCTCATACATCATGCAACCCTCTGCAAGGTTTATAATAGAACCTTTAGTATTCAATCATGTTGAAGTACAGTCTTGTGTAGTAATAATAATTTTTTCCAGAAGTAATCCAGATTCCTACTAGACTTCTAGTGGTTAGTGCTGTAGTTCTCTGCTAGTGCTTGTAAGAATTCAGTAAGCAAGGTTCAGTCCCCTAATTTCAAAGGATGGTGCTCATCCCCAAGGTAGTTTTTGTAACTCCCCTTTTAAGACATGGAAGATGGCATCTTGTTTGTCTTTAGAGATGATAGCTTCAGAAATAGTCAAATGTCTGGAGTTACTAAGACGGAAAAATTTGCTACTATGAGTCTATGCAATCTGTCTATACCTATGTACCTGTACATATAAATTGCAGGCATTGATGAATGTCAATTGTGGGTTTGCTGAAAGAAACCAGGACAGAATCAGCCTTTGTACTCTACTGTAATTACTCTGTGCTTCTACAGGGATTCCCACCCTGCTCCCGTTTCTTGTCAGAGGTGCTGTGTACAGTGGATGGATAACAGCCAGGACAGCGCAAGCCCTGGAGGAACAGTGACATGGGGGCATAATTACAGTTTCAGTCTTGCCTGTCTGGAGGCCAGTGAAGTACCAGTGCTCTCAGCACTTTTTTCACAGCTTTTCCCCACAAAAATCTTCGCATGCAAATTTTCTGGCTAAGTATTTTCAAATTAGTTGAACAATGCAAAGATCCTCCCAAGACTTGTAATCACACCAACTGCATCTGACAATTTTGTAAGAGTTTTCCAAATAAGGGTGTAATTAATTCTCAATAAAAACTAGAAGTTCTGCTTTAAATAAGAAAACATTTAATATTCAGGAAAGTGACATGTATGCAACTGAATACAGAATATAATATGTAGATCATATTCAATGTGGGTTATCACAAGCCAGATAAAACTAGACGAGTATGAGCTCTTCCCTCTTCCCCTGTCTCCAGACTTAAAAGAACCAGGGTACTGTGCTGTTTCTGTCTATCTTGAGCTTCTCTTTGCATCTCTCCATCATAGTAGGGTCTGTTAATTTTTATTCTGTAAGTACTGACAGAGGGATTCATTTGTTAGTTTTCAAGTTTTAAGAATTTTCTGTGTGGGGAGAAAAGCAGCCCTTCTGACAGATGCATTTTGCAATTCAACTGTTATAGTAAATATGTCACTTCTGAGTATTTCCATTGATTTTTCCTATATAAAAAACAGTGATTCTTTGTGATTGTGCTGAAGGACAAACTCAGCTTTATAAATTTTGAACAAGTAGAAGAAATTTACAGAAAGCTTGGCCATGGACAGGAACAGTATATTAAATTACTCTTAACAAAAGCATTGCTCGAAAGATTCAGCTATTTGAAGTTGAAAGTCCTTGTTCCAGTGTCTGCTCTCTGGACTGTTTCTTCTTTCTTTTCTTCTTTAATGATCAGGCATTTCTATTAACCAAACAACTCTGCAATAATGGATTAAACCCCAGAATTTTCCTTCACAGTTGTGTGTCCTTATTAGTTCTTTTGAATGTCTCTTTTCCGTGGCCATGTGCTTTTCATCCCTTGCTGCAAGCAGCCTGGCTGTAGGAACCACAGTTCTGGATGGATTGTTAGCCCTCAGTGCTTGGGAATGAAGCATTCAGATGTCAGGGCACCAGAAAAACAGGCCTTGTACACGTCATGAATTATCCTATGAAAGGCTGCCAGCACATCCTTTGCCTTCTCTGTCTCTGGAAATGTTTTTGAACCAGAGTAGCCGTGACTTTCTGCCACGTTAGACATTACCTAAGCACACTGGTTTTGTCCACGTTTGCATGAGATTTAAATATTTCCAACCTGTCTGAACAGGCTTCAGTAGGAACAACCTGCCTGCTCACCGGGAGCAGCTCCTTCCCGAGCAGCTGTGCAGTGCAGATCTTTGTCAGCTGGGAAAACTAAATCACCAAAATGGCAGAAACTTGTCAATGTCACCACAAATTTCTTGGAAAAGTTGGGTTTGCTTGACAGGGGGCAAAAGGCCTTCATGTGCAGAATGCTCTAAGTGTTGTTTATTTGTAGATAGAACCCCTTGGAGAGAAGTTGTTATAAGGTATAGAGTTAAGTAAAGGTCATGCTAAGCCCAGCTCAGATGAGAAGGTCTACCACAAATGCATGTGGATATTCATATAATTGGGATGTCTCAGAGTGGTGACTTGTTCCAGAAATCTTTCTCATTCTACTTCTTGCATTACATATGCCTGTGAAGTAGCCAAAAGTTCACTGCTTTCAAGGAACTGAAGGCCTCTATTTCTCAGTGAGAAGAAGCTATTAAAATGTGGTAATTAAGTACTGGAAAATATACTGAAGCCTTTTCAAAAACCATTCACTGCCATGGATGCAGAAGCCTTTGGAAAATCTGATTCTAATTTCTATTGTAAATTGATTTTTTTCCATGGAAGTTTGAATTGTTTTTCAATAATTGAAAGAGATTCTTTCTGCTTGACTGAGTAAAATTAATTTTTTTAAATTTAAAGACTTTTAAAATTTTCTGCATAGAATTTAAAAAATGTGTATTGTTTAAAAAAGAGGCGCATTATTGCAACCCAAGTGAAAGTAGTGAAATACTAGTAGTAGTTAATTCCTTTTGGACGGTAAGGGTGAACGTATTGTCATCTGTCCAGGAATTGTTATGGTCTGCTGTCTAATCCCTTATTGTTTCTTTTGTAAGTGTATTTTTGAGTTAATAGACCCTGCAGCTCCAAAGAACTTGAGCATTGTGAATTTTTTTTTTCTTCTCCCAAGGACTGATGATCAAATAGACTCTGCTGGCTCTCTCAGGTGTGTCAGAATAAGAGTGTTAATCCATGTTGGACAAGATCTGCACCAAAGGGGGCATAACATTTAAGTGGAAAAAAAAAAAAAAGACTTTGAAGGTCTGGTATATTTAGGAGTGTAACTTTTTCATTATTCCTTATTAGGAAATGATTTATTATTTTAGATAATTTAAAGGGAAGAAGGAAGTAGGATTAAACAAATATGCACGTCATTTACAAATGAAAAGAAGCATTTTTTGCTAATCCCATCATTGTTTCTCTAATCATGTAGGTCCAGAAATGACCAAAGAATCCTTTTAATCAGGCTGAAATCTTCCTAAAACTTATGTGACTGTTTAATCTGTTTTACTGTCCAATTGTTCTTTTCCACTGACGTTTTGTGATGCGAGGTACTTGTAGGAAGTCCATCCATAATAGAATCAACAATATAATGTTTGTATCCTGTAGCAAATGCTACCTTGCTCAAAAAAAAAATGCTCAACTACAATAAATGGGAAAATGAGGTAAAATCACTCCCTTTTCTTAATTTTGAAAGAAGCCTTTTCAAAGGTGTGGGAACATTTACTGAATAATGCATAGCTGAGACCTTTCATATTGAGTTTCAGCTAGAAACTATATTATTATAGCTGACACATAAATCCTCAAAAAATAGATTTGTAATGGAAATGCCAGGGGACCCTTAACTCTAATCATTCCTGTTAGTGTAAATGCCTGGAAATGAATACAGTTTTCATTAATCTACTATTATGTGACACAAGTGACCAATTACAGTGAAATCTATAATAATTCTAGTTAACCGGCTGCCTTCACATGTGCTGTTAAAAGTACCCACCTCTGTGCACAGGCTTTGCAGAATGCTTTTGTGAGCTCAGGTCCCACATGAGCCTTGTTTTGAACTCTTAAAATGTGTAAATGGGAAGCTGATTTTTCTGTGGAGGCTGTTTCTGCATGGGTTTCACACAAAATTTGTGGGCACTTGAGTGGTTTGAAATTCAGCACAAGATGGTTCTTATGATGTCTCAGCCACTCCGTGTAAGTGGGACTGGGTAACATCTCCAAAATCCTTGCTGTACAATAGGTGCTCTTTTAAAGTGAGTAGATGTTACTGCTGGTTTTAATTGGCTGGAAAGTCATAAAACTTTGCTGGCAGTTTTGATTTAAGGATATTTAAAACCCACTTAGTCCAATTAGTTAGAAGGGTACACTTTTTTGACTCTTGGTCTTGAGCTTCTGCTATAACCAAATGCATTGCCAAGGCAGCGTTAGGAGGTTGATGTGGTTCCTACCAGGGCCAAACTTTGCCTCCTGTTAAATGGGAGACGTCACTTGACATCAAAATCTTTCTGGCGTCATTTTTTTACTTTCAGTTAAATGAATAAAAATGAAACTTTTAAAATCATAGAATCATCTTGGGTAAGCTAGATGGTACCGCAAAGTCTAAAGCGTAGAATTAAATTTTGATTAATTTTTAAATTGCTTTGCTTTTTGAGAATGCAGAAGTGTATGAACTTTTGGTACGGCATAGGGGAATTTAGGATAGAAACGTATGTCCCAGTTAATATGCTGGCTGGATAACAGGGTTTCTTTATTTTTGAAGTTAGCAATCATGTATTAAAGGTTGAGAGCATGAGATTTCAATCAAAATTGCTGCTTTTGGATATGCAAAAGATTTTAATCAATGTCCCAATTGTTTTTATTAAGGAAGTATTTTGTATTTTATTTAATTTAAATTACCTCTTGAGTTAAACTTTTTGAAAACAAAGAATGTATATACATGTTTTCTTGTTGAGTAATAATTATAAGCTGAAATGCAGTCGTGGAGTTCTTTATATTGCACTTTAGCTGGGTGTAAGCCTTTCCTGGTCGTGGCTGATCTGTTCCTGCACTGCTGGATGTTGTTCTTCCCGTTTGCTGTTCATAAATGACTGCCTGGCTCTGCAGGGCCTGGCTGCCCCTTGCCTGGGTGTGCAGGAGGTCCCGGTCATTCCCCCACCCATTCACTCGTTTCATTCTGGCTGATGGAGTGGAGTGGTTGAGCGTGGGTGTGAGCAGGTTGCCAAACAAAACCCGTGAAGCTGCAGTGTGGGAATGCCTGCCCACCCGCCACGTAATGGATCTGAATCCCCGGCACTGCCCTTCTGCCGTGGCTCTGTCTGCAGCAAGAATGCAACCCCAGGGCCTTCCGAGGGAGCTCTGGGAGCTCTGTCCTCACATCCTCATTTGGGGAGGACACACCCGGAGGACATCAGCACAGGTTTGAGGTTAAGCTGAACTGTGTCCTTTCCATCATCCTGACCTCAGTGTGGAGGTGGCTGTGGGGGGAGTTTTCCATTGTCACCAATGGCAGTGTCATAAACAGGATTGCGTCTGGAGTTGTAAGTAGCAGATTAGACAACCATCAAGACAGAAAATCTGTTTTCCAGCAAATATTCCAAGTGATAAGGAACCTTAGGAGAAAAAGATAAAATGCAATGTATAGGCAGAGTTGTTTCTATGCAGAATATTTTTTCCAAATTTCCCTGGAGGGATCCGCTGTTCTCTGAACATCCAAGAAGTTCGTTGTGCTTCTGATCAGCTTCCCACACATTCTCACCCACACTACTTTGCTGTGTCATCTTAATGTCATTTTTAAATACTAACAAAAGCATTTTGTTTATAATGCAGAAATAAAAATCTTGAGAGGGAAGAGTGCCTTTTGTATGTTATTTTAGCAGATCAAAGCTGACTCATGAGTAGCAAATATGAAATAATTAATGTATTTAAAATTCACAATTCCTGAGTTGCAAATTTAAGAAGTGTTTTGATTATCTTCATCAGATTCCATAGACTTTTAAAAATATGTTTAGTATTATTTTTGGAAATGTTACCTTGCTGCAGAGTGTATTACATTTAGAATATAGAGCAGTATAGCAATTTGTAAAGCTAGGTATAATTGGTGCTTTAAATAATTGACTGTGCTGAATTAAACAATATCCACGTAGACTGGAGGCTGAGTGGGAAGATGAAAAACAGTCTTTCTCAGGGAAAAAATGCAGCCATCATTTATTCTGCTTGTCATGTGTGTTTTAACTTTCGTTATTTATGGATTTTGTGATGGCCTGGACTTCTTGTAAGTAAGAAATAATGTCACTGCCACTATTGCAGGCATGCACTCATGCAAATTTTTATTTGCGCCGAAACTAAAAATGTTCAAAATTAGTAAATTTTCACCATGTAAACCCTTGGAACTGCAAGTAGTTCTTGAGAGGTCAGGAAAACTTGAACCAGTTTCTTCTGGGAAAAAAGGAGGAAGGTGTTGATTTGGAAGTGAGAGCTTTGTCTTGCTGGCCCAATGCCACAAATGTCTTAAAGAACAGAAAAATAATTCAGCTGCACATATATTACGAGTTATTATATGTACAGCAGTGAAAGAAAAATTATTTGTATAACTATATCACATATTATCAATAGAATAATTTCTTAATTTAAGACTTAATTCAGTTCTTGTAAAAGTTGACTTAGCTTTTATTTTTTGCTTCATAGTATTATGGGCTTCCTGTTTTATCAATAAGAGTTTCCAAAGTATGGGTTCTGAAATGTTGCAGTTTAATTTTATTTTGCAGTAGCAGCCACCAAGCTGTGGTAATGACCTCTTTGTAAAAATTACAAAGATATTTTGCTTGAAGGAGATGAACTGCAATTTTTGTCTCAAGTGGGAACCAATAATCCAGCTCCCATGCTATCTGAAAGGTTCCCCAAAAGATTAATTTTTAAGTGTGTCTAAAAGCTTCGACAAAAAGCAAGAGAAACATTGTGGGGCTGCCACTAAACGCAGTATACTTTGTGATAAACTTTTTCTGAAGCTAACTACTGAGAAAAGTGTTTCCTAGAACCAGTGGTAGTGTAGTGCAGATTTGCAAACTTTGCTCTGTGGAAACATCTCCCTCTAGAGAGGCCAAGTTTTATCTCCCCTGGGGTTTTTTTCCTGTATATAAAAGCAAACCAACCAAAACAATGATATCAGGAAAAAAAAAACCCCAAACAAAAACCCCAAACTTAATTTTCAGTAACCTCAGAACACAGATAAGTACATTTTACAACAGTAAAATGGCTTGAGTTGTATATTTTTATGGGCAGAATTTTACTGGGGTGTGTTAGATTATTTTTTCTCTGTCTATGCTTGTGTAGCTGTTCTCCTGATATTAAGAGAACTTGAGTCTTAGATGAACTGTCATAAAAAACAATGGTGTGATAGAGAAATAAGGTTTTAATTCCTCCTGTCTGAAGACTTCAATGTCGTTTTTTATCAATTTGAGCATATATTAAACCTTGGAGAGCTCTCTCGAGTTAGACCAATGTTCTAGTAATTTCTTTTTTCCCAGTTTCAAGTGTACCAATTTCAAATCTCCTGTACTGAATTACTGGTTGACCTTCTAAAGCTGGCCAAGGTGGGAGAGGGCAGTGAGTTTCTGTTTATTTTCAATTTACCCTTACATCTACTCAAAGAAAGAATGGGAGAGAGAATTAAGCTATTGTGACTATTAAGAATCGTGAATGTGCATTAGCTATAATATCTCTTAGCATTTATCAATATGATAACAATAATTGCTTGTCATTATCTTAACGTATAATGAAAACTTAAAAAAAATCTTAGAAAAAAAACACACATGGGTTTCACAAAGATCTCTCCATCCTCCTGAACTCTCCCCTATTTCACAGAATTAGCTTGTTTGTTAGACTTTTAGCAATTTGACTGTTACCCATCCAATAGCTGTGAGTTATGTGAGAGCAGATTTTTCTCTGGTGGGGAAACTTCACTATCCTGTGTGCCTCGGCTTCCAAAATGCTACTTGCAACTTTTTAAGTGCTGTGGAACAATAGCGCTGTTCCCTTTATTATCTCGTGCAAAGTTGACACAGGATTTTGCACAAATGGCTACATTATCAACATGGCTTCAATTTCACGGTCACAAACTTTAGAACGCGGTTTGTTAGTGACCTTAGAAAATTTTCCCATCCTTCAGCCTCTTTTTCTTCTAAAATTAGGGATTACTAATTCACAGCTGGAATTTACATAGATCTTTATTCATGAAGGTAAAAACAGTTACCACATTGCTTCTGTCTCAGACGAAGTCTTCACCAGCAGAAAAGAATTGCTATGTTGGGCTATTTGCCCTCATGTTTTCTAAATATAACTCAACAGCAGTCTGGTTCCTGAAGCCATCTGCATTAATACATCTAGAGAAAATAAAACATCATATTAGTCACTTATTTTTTAAGTGAGCAAAACTTGGCAAAAATGAAAATAATTTCATAAGGAAATCCCCTTTTAAGCAAAGACAGGATTATTAATGAGCTACAGCAAAGAGGCTTTGTAATACTAGTGATTGGGCTTCTCTCCTGTTTATAGCACCCAACTGTGGAAGCACTTCCAAAATATTGTATTTAAGACCTAATTTTGAGAGAGCAGTAATTATTCACCTTCGGCTGAGATTTTCACTTCCCCTTTTCTTGGCCCTGCACATTGTCTCGTAGGAAAAAGGCAATGATTTCTCTGAAGGTGAACCAGAGTAGCAGACAGGAGGAGGTTTAAAGTGAACAGGTGGAACTCAGCTAAGCCAATTGTTCCAGAATATCAGCAGCATCAGTTTTCCAAAATTGCTGGTTTTTTATAAAAACAGTCCTTTAACTGGACACAGGCAAAATAAAATACATTTTTGCTTGTAATGATTAATCATAATCAAACCTTTTTCATTGTTCAGACCTGCAAAGGTATTCATGTGAGGGCATTCATTTAAAAGTAGTATATTTTTTTAGTTGCTATCACTCAAATTTGGTGGGTTACTATTCAGTATTCCTCTGTTCTACTGAGAAAGGTTATGCTGTCATTACACTGCAAACCAAAACTGTGGGCTGCAGTTCTCCCAGGAATTCATCTCCCTGACAGTGACACACACAATCCTCAGGATGCTCCCTTTGGCTGGTGCTCCATTGCTCCTTTTACTGTGCAGTTTTTTTATTTCTGTGTAATGTTTTTTCTTATAGGGTCCATCTTACCTATTCTCTTTCTTTCCTGAATTAAGGTGTGGCAATAGCAGAAGGTGATTAATGGTTAAGAATTGGGGGGAAGTTGTAGTTTTCTTACTTTTTGGTGTTTTTAAAATTTGTTTGGGGTTTTTCTGTTCAATTTTGGTTTTGGGGATTTTATTCTTTCTTTGTTACCTTGTTACTTTGTTGGCGGTTTTTGTTTTGTTTTGTTTTTTAACCCAAGTATTTTTCTGAAAGTACTTTTAGTGTTTGTAAAATGGGAAATTTTCCTTCATAATGCTACAGTAGAGGAGGTTTGACTTATGAAATGCCTTCTTCTTTAGGCATCTGTTGTCAGCAGCTTTCTCTGGGGGCTATTCATTTTGGCTGCATATGCCCGTTTTTTGATTAAAGCTTATTTTCATTCAGATATCAATTTGACAGCTGGAACAGTTTTCAGATAGGATATAAGACCTTTAGCTTTATGTGTGTTTATCCATAAACTTCGAGTTGCTTATTTTAAAAGATTGGAAATAGTTTCTGCAGTGACTGCATTTTAAAAATCATCATTTACTAGTGACATGTATACAGTAGTTATTGAGCTAGAACATTTGTATATTTGGAAGTATACACTTTAAAATGTCATTGAGTACCAGCTCCAGATAAATAATGCCTTTTCCATTTATGACTCTTCTAATGCACCCTTCTATCTTTTCCATGAAGATAAAGTTTCTTTTCATTTTTATCAACTGCATAATGTTCATGCTATCCCTTTTCCTCTTGCATCTTCATAAATGCTCCTTTAGTAGAATGTCAGTGTGTGCCTAGAGAAGGAAATATGGCTGGAATACAGCATGCGGTTCTCTGGGCTGATAAAATAATCTGAGAGCAATTTTAGTGCCTCATCTGTTGGATCATCTGGACACTGTTCCAGGATTCCTTTCAGGTCTGTAAAAAAAAAAAAAAAGTCCTTGGATTATGGGAGTTGAACCCCAGTTTCCTTTAGCCATATTTCTGCTTTCAATCTTCAAGCTTGAAAGGCAAATTAAACAAGTGGACTAGTTAACATTAAATGGCTAATGCTGAACTTTTGTCCTGATGCTTTGCTATCTGTAGCGCGGAGGTGTAGTGCATGTTTTGTTAACTAAAAAGCAGTGACACTGTTTAGGAGTTGCTCTGAGCGTTCCATAGTCTGTGCTCACAGAAGGGATAACTGGGTAATAAATTCTACAGGCAGACAATTGTTTGTTAACAGTCTCCCCAGGTATTGCTAACCCCTTTTTTTCAACAGCTGGCTTCAAATTTTTCGCAAACACTTTCCAAACCTCTGTTGATGAATGAAAACAGTGCAAGAAAAAAAAAAAAAAAGGAGGATAAGAGCATTAGGAAATAATGTGAAAAACACTTCTGTATTACTGTGACTATCCAGTGCTTTGAGAATTTTAATGGAGGACCCATTCATACTGCCTGTAAGAAAGCAAATCCAGCAGCAGGGAATGTGAGAACATCTGGAGTGCGAGCCAAGTATCTAGGTCAGCAAATGACAGTTAAGTTATTGCTTTCAAATGGCACAAGTTAAGGATAGACAGTGGTTGAGCCTTAGTTCTGTAGGATTATCTTAAAGTCATACTTTTTTACTGTTGTTCAGTGATTTAATTTATCTATCAAGTTACTGAGAGAACATAATTTTCAGCTTCAGCAGCTTTCCAAATGCCATTATTGTATGGCCAAGGTAATTTTATTGATCTTTTTATTAATGTGGATCAGAAAATGTGATTGCAACAGACTTTGTCACAGGGGAGCAGCACATCTTGAGAGACACATGTAATAAATAATAATATGCCTTTGATGTCTGTGTGCTGTTTCTCCAAAGAGGAGACCTACCTTTTATTCATATTATCATAAAACTCTAAATATTATATGTTTAAGTCCTGTGACATAGACTTTTTCTTTAGTGCAGCCAGGGGTTATTCTCATGCTGGTAAGAGGGCAAGTCAGAGTGGCCTTGAAGACATCTTATGTGTTGGAGGGGAGTTTATTGTATGTGTAAATGTATTAGGTTGTATACAAAATGGTTAAGTGAATGGGGAATTCAGTCAAGTAATGTAAAAGCAGTTTGACCAATATGTCAGTCTTTTGCTATCAATATTCTACAGTTATACAACGCCATGTTGTTTTTTGCAGATTGCCTGGAATTAATGTACTTTAAAAAATAGAAATACGTGTAAAATGAATGCAGTTGCCTTCAGCAGAATCTTACCTGCTCTTCTTTAAGTTTATTAAAAAGCACATTGCTCTTATCTCAGTTTTATCCTCCAAACAGAAAATACAGATGCACTTTTAAAATAATTCCAGTTTGGATTTGAGGGCACTTGAATCATCCACACATTTACTATAAGCAGCCTTTATACTCGTTACATTCTGATGGATAATGTGGAGGAACATAGATAAGAAAATTGGAAATACAAAATTTAACTTAGAACTGTGCACCGTGACTGTACTTACATTGGGGAGTACCTTATTTTATGTAGAATTTTATTTATGACTCGTCATTTTCAGAAGTAAGCATCAAATTCTGTTTTCAAGGTACAACATGTATGCTTATTCCTGTCTAACACATTTATAATCCGTAGCATTTTCACTGAGCTGAGAAATGTGTTTCCTGGAATATTTCCTGCCCCAGCTGATTGTCTCTGTTAGGTGCAATGTAAAAAAGCTGGCATAGCTTTGTATGTTTGTGTAAGCACGTACTGTACTCTGTGGAAAGCAATGTGGGAAATAAGTCAGCAGCGGGGCTGTGCTCTGCTTACCTAAAACACAGCTCATTCTTTATGCATTCCTAAATTATTAGAAGGAAGCCTCTTGAAATTTTTTTTATTAATTTTTGTAACAGAAAATGAGGAAAAAAAAAAAAGAGAATCCCAAGAACAAACTAAAATTAGTAACTGGCTAATGGCCTGCTTGTTGTTCAGGGCAATGTGCAGCTGACGAGTGATGTGCTGGCAGACTGCAGCCAAGTTCCATTAAAAGTCCACACAAGGTTGAAGCAATCTGCAACTTCCTCGGGAGGGAAAGCACAGGTGACCAGTGACAGGAGGGGATGGCCTGAAGCTGAGTCAGGGGAGGTTTAGGTTGGGTGTCAGGAAAAGGCTCTTCACCCCAAGGGTGGCTGGGCACTGACCAGGCTCCCCGGGGAGGAGGTCACAGCACTGACCTGGCAGGGTTTAACGAGTGGTTGGACAGCACTGTCAGGCACACAAGATGACTCTTGGGATGTCCTGTGCAGGGTCAGGAGTTGGATTTTGGTGATCCTTGTGTGTCCCTTCCAATCCAGAATATTCTGTTATTCTCTAAAGGAAATATTTGGCTTATGTATTGTAAAAACTTCAGTATAACATATATAACAATCTCCAGAAAAATTTTTGCACTCCAGACCTCTTCTGACACTTTAAGTTGTCACATAATTCCAGATCTATACTCCTGATGAAATTGTCACTTTTACTGAGAACAGACTTGTTTTCGTCAACCCGTGCTTTAAGCTCTGTGGGGTTGTTTTCAGGGATCAGGAGCTGTGTAGCATTCTTACGGCATGTGCTGGAGCTGATGAGAATTTGGCTTCCTGGGCTTCCCAGGAATTACTTTTTATCTCTCAGGTCTGAATTGGAGATTGAGAGTAATGATGAAAGAGGCGTGTACTACATTAGAAATCTTCAACCTCTGGTTTGGGGCACGCAGTCCAAACTAGTGTTTGCAATGCAATTAAAAATCACTGTCGTTTCAGAAGACCTTAATTATATGAAAAAGCGTGGTTCAAGAAAGCTTCAATATCTCAGTAATTGACTTTGGATTTAAAGTTTAAAAAAAAAAAAAATCTATAAGTGAAGTGACTCACATAAAACCAGCAGGCTCTTAGTGATGAATGGTTCCTCTAGACTACAGCTGCATGCCTTAATCCCCTCCTCAGCATCAGTGTGGACTGCTTACATTCCATAAATAGTCTATGGTAGAAAATTTTGTCTTCATTTCCACACTTCGTTTGCATAATATCTCAGTGGAAATGTTTTCAGTTGAGATAAGAGTGAAAACATTGGTGTCTGAAAACTATGAAATACTTATTTTAGAGCTGAAGCCATTAGCTTTCCTGTTGTCAGTTTTTCTTAGCTGACGTTTAGTAGTCAGAAAAGCGCTTTGTTTCTTAATTCTGCTTTTAATTTTTATGACAGGAAGTCAAGTGAACCAAGAGCTAAAGAAGTGCATGAAGTTTGACAAAATAAACTCAAATTAATGACATCATTTTGTTGCTGTGAGCAATGTATAACATATATAATCATATTCATGATGTGATTAGCGTAAGGACAGAGATCTCAGTTTTGTGTGCAATCTCTATGCCTTAATAATTGATCTTACTGGCCATATCAACTGTGTTATCTTTCTGTCCTCATATTTTATTTTATCCGGGCATTTTGGAGATGAGGATTTGTTTTCAGTGTTGAATGTGGATCTGTTCTCTTTTTGGGAAATTCAGCCTTTTCTACTCACATGTTTCGTTTATAAATTGGGAGTTATATAGAAGGAATGAAGTACTCTAAAACAAGGTTCAGTTTTGATTGGTTCTTGCTAACCTGTAGCTAACCCTTTCTCTTTGTAAAAAAGAGAGTTGGATTTTGCTTTGAGCTTCTGACATGCTCTCCTTCTGGAGGTCACCTGCCTTGGCTCCCCCACCTTCTGTGTGGGCTTGTGACCTGCCGGCTGCTGCTCCTGTTTGCTGGCAATTCTCCTTCCAGAATATTCCCCACTTCTTACTCGTGACTTTTCCTACCTTTTCGTAGAGAGGTTGTTGAGGATCTTCTGATGTACCTGCCATATTATACAACCTCTCTTGCATAAAATGCATGTTGAGACAGAAGACAAAATTTTGATTTTAAAATATAAAATACCTCTACCTTTTACTGTGGGCAGCAATCATTTCTGGAGCATTCTGTTGCCTGTATAATTGCATGTGTTCCTGCTGCTGAATTTGCATTTTAATTCAGAAACGCCACGATAAGAAAGAAGTCCTCTGGCCCATGCTGAAAAGTGCAAAATGACACCAAGGAGGTTGGTTGAGAGATTTGAATGAGGGAGTCAGACCTGTTTTAGAAGGTACATGTAGGTGCTTAACTGAGGACCACAGTACAAGGAGGCCAAGCAGGTGGCCTGTGAGGAGTCAGACATTACTGATGACTCTGTTTGGTAGAAAAAGCTGTGTGTAATTAAAAAGCATAACATTTCTGCTTTTTTGAGGTCAAAGTCTGGGAAGATGCAGCTTTGGCAATTTGGAACGGTTGAGTGGTGTGATATGCAGCTGATATTTTGAGGTGTAGACCATTCTTTTTTTGTGTGTTTGGCCCAGTCCAAGCCTACTGGGGCTTTAATTTGCAATAAGAGTTTAAGTACCATCCACAGGCAATAACAGTTGTGCAATAACGTTTGTGCAGTTACTGCTGTCATACTAAGCATCTGAGGCAAGTGGACTTGGGGAAAAGGCATGATTCTATAATGGTATGGAAAAAGCCAATAATTACAGGCAGATTTATTTTCAGAGCTATTATTATATATCACAGTTTAACCTGTAATACTGAGGATTTTAAATAGACACTGAAACGTTTCTCTACAGTCATTAGTAACAGCAGCAGGGATGCAAAGAGGCATTACATTACTGGAAGGTAGGAGGTAAGGAATGCAAGATACCTTTGCTGTAAGATTCCCAGTGGCTGTATGGAAATGAGCGGACTTGTATAGGGAGGCACTTCAGGAGGTGTGAAACAAACAAAAAAAAAAAAGACAGCTTGAACAAGAACAAAGAAGATATTTAAAGGAGCCTTTTGGTTAAGGGATGAAGAATTATGGATGAAGAAAATAGTAATTTTGCAGGATTCCTGCAGTAGAGGAAGAACACAACTATGTAAAATTTGTGATAAAAATAATTGGACTTGGATGATGCTACCCAAGTGAAATCAATGACAGAAGATTTGTTCAAGTTTAGCCACCATTTTTTTTTCACTTTATTGAAGACTATAATAGCTTACATTTCATAGTAGTTTATATTTTTTGGATGTGTGGAAGAAATATTTTTTGCCTAGCCCCAAGCTGGGTGGTTTGGCAGTTTTAGCTCTAGTCTGTCCATATTTGCTAAGAAAGAGATACATTTTTTGCAACTATTTACTTTCTTCTCAATCAGTATTTTTTGTTTTCTCATGAAAAATTTTCAGGCAAAGTTTCTGCTTGTCTGTAGGAACATTGAGATTAGAAATTTTGGTGAAATCAATACATTTCTTCCATGCTCTCAGAAGTATTAAAAAGTGTTGAATAGCATTAGTTAAAAATCCAAAGCCCCAGATAAAAGTAAATTAATTTTCCACCTCAGTAGCAATAAAGATGCTGGCCTTTCTTTTTTCTATGTTTCCCTCCTTTTTCCATCGTCATCCCTTCCTCACTCATTCTACAAGCTGAGAAATTTGTAACATTACCTGCATCCCTGAAAATGTTCTATGGCAGAAATAATTAGAGTTGGGAAAATCTATTCCATTCAGAGTTCTATGAAAACTTTTTTTTAAGGAAGGGTAATTTATGTAATAAATGCTATAAAGTGGCTTTTGGCAGGTTTTGCTTATAGGGCAGGAGATTTAGAAAGCCAAAGCAGCACTCATTTGCCACAAAAGAATGGTCAAGATAGAGAAATATGGACCTCAAGAGCTGATGGAGCACCATTTTTAAGGGGCTTAGGGATTTTAGGTTTTCTGTTTGTTCTTCAGTTGACTTACTTCTGAGAGCATTTGCAGTTATGTCAACTAGGGTAAAAATTAGGTGACTAGAGAGTTGTTTAACTTCAAGGTAGTATTTGTGTAAGCATCTGGCTTTGGGAAGAGCAAAAACGTGTTATTTAGAGATTTGCATTTCCCTGCAAGTCTTCTGTGTTAGAGGGAGACATTAACTGAGGGACTGTTACTTTGACAGGTAAAAGATTTTTTGGTCACTATTTTTCTGTAAATACTTGTTTTAGAATTTGATTTTGCTTTGCTCAAGAGATAATTTTCTTTCAAACACAGCTTTGAAGCATATTACAAAAATAAATGGCATTTTATTAATTACTAAGAATACTACAGAACACTTCCCTGTTCACCTCTGTGGACTCTCAGTGGCCAAATTATCACATATATGTTGTACATTAATTTCACACCTAATTTAAAGCAGGAACAATCTGAACAGTTTTATGTACTCTGAAAAACACATCTCTGTTGTGGGGGAATGATCCAAAATGGTCAGAATAAAAGAGGGAAAGGTCTGTGGTTTAAAAGCAGTTTTAGCAGAGGGAAGGCATTTGAGTTGGTGGTAATGCAACACGTGTGTTAAGGGTCTTTTCTGGTTCACTGTCCTGCTTTGTTTCACACTGATAAGTTCATTGGCATTGAGTTTAAGATTAAAGGAGCTTATTTCTGACTACGTAAATGTGGTCACCAGTTTATTTTTATATGTCCTTTACTGATTTTTTTTCCTCCTTTGATATGTGGTAATCTCCAAGTTGATAAACTCGGAGTTTTTCACAGTACCT
>VWZN01020593.1:123017-149980 GCA_013396955.1 Regulus satrapa | reverse complement strand
CACCACCAGTCAACCAAAAAGCCCACCAAATTCTGAACCAGTTTTCTAGACTTGAGCATGCGTTAGAATTCCAGTACGTGTCTGGATTTCTTTAGCAAAATCAGTGCTAATACAACATACTCCAAGCGTTTGTAACCTTCTGTAGTGCTTAGGAGGAGACCTTTGGTAAGGTAATGAAGAAATGTAGTAACAGTAACAGTAAAAAGCCAACAGTAAGAAATTTGCGCTGATATAAATCAGAAATTCAAACCAAGTTCTATGCAGATGGTGACAATAAATTAGCTGCTTTGAGTGGAATCAAGAAAGACATTTTCAGGAGGAGTGTGTTCTGGTTCTGAAATGCTGTTTGGAATAGTTACTGTTTGTTTGAAGATTTCTGCTTAACTTTAGGATTGGCTTAGGTACTGGGATAATAAAGCCATGAAAAATATAAATACCTGTTTGTAACAGAAAGATCTATTAAATAGTGTTTTCAAAATCCTTTTTATGTTTATGATTCAAATGGGTGTTTGAAAACATGGTTTATTCTCAGAATGGGCTTTGTATATTTTAAATTTTAAAAAACCAAAAAAAATCATCCGTGCCAACAATTTTCAGTCATGTGTGGATTTAATTCACATCTATATATCCTCTCTTTGTACCTAAATTGATTTTAGGCATTTGGGAAGAAAGAATATTGTTGCAGGACTATAACACCAGTACTTTTCACTGACATGATTCTTTTTTTAAGATCTACAACCCTTACCTAATCTACTGTGTATGTTACTTATCATAATGAAGTGAGATACAACAATTATTTTAGGAAAACTCTGAAAATAAGAGAGAGAACTGTGGGTAGGATCCCTATATACCGGTCTCATTTTCCAGACAAAGTTTTTTTATAAGTTTATGCCTTTAATTTAATTTAAATATATTTATTTAGGTTCCATACTAGGTATGGAACTCTTGTCTTGAAATAATTGTACATCTGCTCTCTCCTCAAGAATAGGGCACAGCATATGGGACAGTACTTAGCAATTTACTTTTCTTTTAAACTATTCTGAGCTGTTTCTTTTCTAATTATTTCATAGCAAAGAAGTTTTCAAGCTTCCTAGTGGTTGGTTATGGATTAGCTGGAAGCAATAACATTAAAAAACCCCAAGCCCAGTCCATAAAAACAAAGAAGGGCTTCTTACCCGTGGTGCTGGTATCAAATTTGGGTTCTGTTGTGTTCGCTTATAAATGCGGATCTGAATGCTTCCTCATTTTCCCTGTGACTTTCTGGGAAAGATGGTGATCAGAATTCAAGAGTGGAGTGTTGATAAGCAAAGCTCAGTAGGTAAAAAAAAAATATACTGTGTAATGCCGGGATGTTAGTGCTTACTTTTTTTCTTGCTTACTTAATGGGAGGGAAGAAAATGAGAAAGAGAAAGAGATTACTGGCACCAGTGAAACACACTTTCTGACAAGTGCCTTCCTTAGGAATTCACTTTTTAAAATAAAACAGCATCATTCTCAATGGGAGAATTTTATAGAGCTTCTGCTTCATTTGGACATGATGGAGAACGCATCTCAAAGAAAAGTTTCTTTGAAAAAATGCTAAATTTCAAGCAGTGTGTAGCAACATAAGAATATGTTGTAAAGCGCTTTCGTGACTCTCGAGACAGGAAGGATGCTGTTATTTTAAAAGAATAGATGTGTCATCAATCAAACCAGTGAACTGCGATATAAATGCATTTCATGCATGAATTAACCAGCTACTAGCTAGTAGATATCAAATCGATGTGTGCTGCTTTCCAGCTAATATGGAATGTGCTCAAGCAGAAATGCTATATCCAGCACATGAGGTCATGGCTAGAAATACATGAGCTACTGGAGGTTCTGCTTGTCTAGCACCTGCTAAAGCCCTGCACTTACTGCTGTGGCTCTGCACTTACTCACTTTGGTCTAATTATTTGATAGAAAAAGCAGAGCGCTTCAGCTAATGTCTTTTTGAACCCATTATGACTAATATATTTAAGAAAATCTTTATTGTGAAGGTAGAAAATAAACTCAGAAAATAAACTCAGAAATCCAGTGTTACAAATTGGTCGGGGCTGATGAAGCTGCCAGGAGATGAGTCATTATTTTCAGGACAATCTCAGTGGAGTCGTCACAGAGTTTTTTGATTATTTTTGTGTCTTTGTGTGGGTGTGTGTTTGGTTTGTTTTTTTATTTTCATTTCTCTACAAAATTCCAATAGTAGGACTGCAAAACATATTTGGTATCTACTGACCATTGGAGGGAAAGGGAAATAATGGTTCTCTCATAAACAGGGAATGAAACTTCTGCCAGGTCATTTTAGGAATGAAAACATCTTTTGTGTAAGTTTTAAAGTATGTTGGATGATAGTTTCTCCTTCAAATTTATTGGTTTTTTCTGATCCATGGATTAGTTGGTTTCCATAGCTTTATCAAATTTTTGAGAGTTTTTATTCTAAGAATTGACAGGTTTTAAGTTGGAATATGTACTTAGACTTCTTCCTAGCAGAGCACATTGGCTTGGTTAATTTTGATTTGTTTCCAAATATATAAAAATGTGAGAATAATAAAACAATTCCAAATGTCAAAAAAGGAATCCAGTTAATTGCATTCTTTTACCTGTGAAAACATGAAACATTGGTTTAGTGTGCCTTCAGCAGTGAAGGAAAAGCAGAACCCTTTCTCAAGAGGTTCTCTCATAGAGTTCTGATTCTTAAGCCTTTCATTTTCCAGAAATTTCAATGAATTTCAAATGTGTGAAGTAGAGAGAAGGCAGGAAAGCTTGTATCCAGACTGCTGGTTTGGGTGTCCAGATGGAAGGAGTGATGTCAAACTGAGTCCCAGCAGGTTGTGTAAATGCCTTCCAGTAAGAGTAGCTGGAGGGAACTGCTGTGTTAAGTTGAAAGTTTGCTCTGTGCAAAATCTTAAAATTGCTTAAAACCCATCCATGTTGTTAGAAGAGTGTCTGCCAAGTCAAATTTAAAGTATGATTGTAATTAAGCAGCTTAGTTTAAAATGTGATCCGTGTTTCCTGAATCATTTCCTGAGGCACTGGTATGGGTGTTTGCTAGAAGGGCTAAAAAGCATGGAACCAGTAATACTTTTATTTCCATTGCTCTAACAAGCAGTCTAACCAAGGGGGTGGGGAGGGAAAGGATGGTATCCTTATTTATCCTTATTTCATTCAAATAGGCTAGATTTGCATTAATGCCAAGAAATACTTTCCATGTCATTTCCATTAACCATATACCTTTCATTCCTTGAAAAAAGATTCTCTTGGGTCTTGCTCTTATCTTTCCAGCTGTCAGAACAGTTACTTTACGTTACTTACTCTCCAAACGGTCACTGGAATACAAGTCTGACTTGAGCTCTGAAAGAAGTAGTGGACCACAAAGGAGGTGACAAATTTGCAAGGTTGAGATGAGGTATTTAATCAGTGACAAATAAACCCGTTTGGTAGTAGAGGATGCCAAATTATTTTCTTCTTTTTGATTCTTGGAGGATATTTCTGAACCGATAGTACAAGTGTAGAGACATTATTAGCTCCTGATGAGAGGATAGCTTCAGTCTGATAAAGTACAATCAGGATTGTTTATGAAGTATCTTATAACAGTGTTGAAAGTGGAAATAATTTATTTAATTCCATAGAAAGTTCTCTGGTTTGGAAACCTTGAAGATTAAGAGAGAAGGAAAAAAAGTCAAAAATCAAATACTGTATAGGAACAGGGAATATTTTAATGAGAAATTGTTGGTGCCAATTGAAGCATATAGGAAATAGTGAACAATAGATGCATTCAAAACCTCAGTGGTAACTGAATCCTGTTGATTTCTAAGTGTCTTATATAGTTGTGAGATTAAAGAGTGGAGGCAATTGCTGAGAAAATGACAAAAAAAGACTGGAATACTAACTAAAGAGAACAGATAGAAGAAGTAGTGTGTAATGGCTCTTAAAATCAGGCAATGGTGATTTTGAATCAAACTGAAATTAAGTTGTAGACACTGCTAGATTAGGGTGACCATCCTGATTTTTCCTTCTTGAAGCAAAGAGAGCTTCTTTCCAAATGCAGGTAGCAATTTCATTATTATTAAAGTCTTGTTCTAATCCATTTTCCAAAGTCTTCAAGACCAGGTTGGATAAAGCCCTGAGCAACTGGATCTGACCTCACAGTTGATCTTGTTTTGAGTGTGAGGTTGAACTAGAGGAAAGTACACCTTTGTTACAGAGGCACTTGTAATGAAATTTTCACTGTGAGATATTCCAATAGGTTTTGGCTTCACTGAACCATGAACAATTTAGAGTACAATTAATAACTATTACAGATCAAATATTTTTTCCACCTGTTTTTTTTTTTCCTACAGCATAATAATATTAATTTTTCTTTCATCTGAATACATCATTTATTCTCTTGCAGTATCTCAACTAACTGTATTCTCTTTGCTGAAATGTTGTGCTGTCGTGCAAATTGGACCTTATACCAGCTTCCACAGGCTTGTCATGACTGAAAGAAATTATATGTATTTAGAATAAATTGTCCTTTTTACTTCAGTGCTGGCAGTTCTCTGCAGTGCCTGACATTTTTGAGAGGGAACAGCCTGTCACAATCCTGGGCTTCAGGGAGGAGAGCATTTAAAATACAGGAGAAGGTCTAGGTGGCGTAACAGTATTGCTTCTTTTCATCCTCACGCTCTTCACTCTTCAAATTTCATTAAAACCTGTACATAAGGCTGAGGGACGCAAGAAATTCTTGGTTGAGGAAGGGCTGAATCCGGGTGGTTCGTCAATTCCCACAGGATTTATGTGCAAACAGGGAGGAAACAACACCAGTCTGCAGCGTGGCTGCGGCGTATCGCACCAAGACACAGAAGCACTCCTGGGAATGTTCCTGGGGGAGATTTGTGCTCTCCAGAGCACGTTGCTTCTTTCCAGGTGTTGTTTTTGCTACTGCTGGAGGAACGAACCGTTGTAGAGAGCTGGGAACCAGCAGGGCAGAGGGGTGAAGGGCTGTGGGATGTGTTCAAGAGGAAGAACCTCTGCTGGTGCTCCTCATGGGGCTGGGGAGAGGCATGAGAAAACTGCCAGATCCCCCTTGCCTAGATACATCTTTGTTTCTGTTTGCAAAGTGCATGCATTTGACAAAGATTGAGAAGAAAAGGAAAAAAAAAAAACCAGAAAAAAAATGCCGAGAAAATCAGCATAAAAATACTATGATGTTTAGTAGTAGTATGTGAGAAAATGTATGCCTGCAGACAAAGGGAGAAGGACTCTGAGCTCATTTAGAAGAAAAATGTAGCAAAAATAAACTCAGGATATGTCATGACAGACCTGGCTGGTTTTGTCCTGTAAATCTGTGTGAATTATCAGCAGTTTTTAGAGACTGCAATACACTAAACAAGTAAATTAGTCTAATTGTGTTTCAGTTAGGCGGCACATTATTAAAGGAAATATTATATATCCCATTGGTTTTGTAATTCTGCAATGAAGTAAATACTAAAGTAAATGTTTCGGATTATTTAAAACATCTTTTCCTTCAATTCATGCTGTCTCGCTCACTGCCTCTCTTACATCAGAATTCTCTGTGAGACTGTTGTTTAACCTGTGTAAATATTGCTTTTTCAGATGATCTTAAAACTGGCTTTAAAATACTAATTTTTATGAACTATATCCTTGATCTAGTTTTGGAAGTGTTACAAATATAAGATAATCATAACTACTTTGACAAAACCGTTTAATAGCTGAGCCTGTGTCTTGCTAAGTGATACTCCAAGTCAGAACAGAAAATGGGACTGTGTTCAGTCTCAAGAAGCACCCAGGAAAGCAATTAGTTCATTAATTAATAACTGGATTATATACACAACTCTTTGCTTAGGGCAGCGTTGGGGAAAACACTCTGATTTTCCCCACTTTCTCAGTGCTACTATAGCAGGGCTTAATTAACTGTTGGTTACCCACAAGTTCAGTTAAGTTTTGAAGAAGTTACAGAACTTTCCAGCTTGGTTAGGAATTTCACTCTCATGCCTCCTAAAAATCTGACTCCATGCTTTCATCTGAGCTTCTCTGCTCTCTCTTTAATTTTCATCATTAAAATTAAGGTGATGTTTAGTAACTGCGTAACGCCAAGACTGCTAATATTGGCTCAGCATTGATTAATATTCATATGTACTCCTTCTTTTCTCCAGAACTGTTACTCTTACATTAGGGATATCTGGGATGTTGGTTTTGGCCCTCTTAATGAAAAGGGAATTTTCATGTAGATTGGTAAGATTTTATATTTCTAAATCTCACAGTTATTACATCACAAGCAAAGGAAACATTAATAGTGTTCTCACTTGTGAAAGAGTTCTTGTAAAGAAAATATCAAAGGTCAGAAAACTTATCCAAAAGCCACTTAAATTGTTCAGGTACTCTGTGATACAGAGGGAATATGATGTAGATTGGACGAGCCAAGGGTAAGAGTATTACCAGAACAGAAACATTACTTGAACTTGCCTAGGAAAAGGAAGAATATCTGTATTTATATACCTATATCTATGTCTCTGTCTATGTCTCTATCTATCTATCTATCCATCTATCTCTTATTAAAAATATATGCATATATTTATAATTATAAAATATATATGCATATATATACATATGTTTCTTGAGTGTGTCTGTTTCTAGTAGAAACTTCTCCATTGCTAACTGAGGAGGCAGCTGGTTTTTTTTACCTGAAAGGAAATACTAGAACATTAATCCATTTTTAAAGCAAACTAAACATAGCAAAGTAAATTATTTTGCCTATAAAAATGATCCAATAAAATATTAATATAATTTTCCTTTTCAAGAAGTGCATCCTTAGGCAGCTCAATTAAATGGAAGCACAGAAGGGAAGTACTTTTGTTAGAGCACTGCCTTTCTCAACACCACTAAGCATAAAAATTCAGTCTGAAGGTCAGATATTCAAATTTTTGTCAGCTATTCCTCTTAACTTTTTAATATTGAAACTAAATTTATACTTTTAATTGAGATAACCTTGTGGCTTGTTTCAGTATTAAGCCTGTTGTTGAAAATGTAGAAATTGGTACGCATCCTTTTAGATGTGGAAAGGCACATGGAGCTATGTGGTGTAATAATAGGAACATTAATGGCATTTTTGTCATTTTTGTCCTCCATGCCACTATGCAGCGACAGCTCCTTGATTAAAGGAAGAAAGGCTATGCTTATAAAGAAATAAATTCTGGGAATATTTATTCATTTTCATAAGTCTCCTTGAAAAATATTATGAAATATTTATCTTAAAAATAACTATTATGTGCTTTAGATTAACACCTTTTTGTTTTAGTACTAATTTAGTAGATTTTTCAGAAGTCAATTACAGTGATCTGAAGCAGCATTAACTTGCCAATCCTTTCAGTTTCTGAATGAATTCTGAAGGCTTTGTTTGTGAAGGAATTTAGCAATCTGTAAAGCATAAGGAAAAAGTGCACTTACTCAAATGTTATAGCCATTTTTTTCTGCATCTAGGAAAAACATGAATTTTCAGATTTAAGCCAGATTTAATCTACAATAAGTATATTCTTTACCCTCAAATTCTTCCCTCTGCCCCTCCAGAAGTATCCGACACTCAGGGTTCTGGTTGCTGTTTCTGGTTTTTTACTCTTGAGTCTCTTCTGCAAAACAAAACAATATCTTAGGCCACCATCTGTGCTCAGCAAACCTTTCAGCTGGGTCTCTGGTTCTTAACCACAGGTTTGTTCCACTCTACTTAATGATTATGATAATTTTTTTGTTCTTTAGTATTTTCAAGGAAATCTCTAATATTTTGAAAGGAAATTATATAAAAGGCTGTAATAAAAGGCAGTATAAATAGGATTTCTGTTGAAGGTATTTACCTTTCTGAGCATCTGTGGAATTGTACAATTATATAGGGAATGATCTGTGAGCTCTGGGAAATAACTTGAGATACATGGGTAAAGAAAACTTTGAAATTCAAATAGAAATAAACTTTTTGAAGTTTCTTATGGCCTAAAATATTTTCTTTTACTTCAAAGACGCAACTAAATAATCTTGTCTGAGGCAGAAAACTGCTGTTCCATAACTTTTAAGTGAGTATAGCTGCATTTATTGATCACACTCCGCGTTTTATTCATCTGGGAATCCTGCAATGCTGTGTCGGGATGTCCAGGTCCTGTCAGAAGAGAGCAGGATCTCAAGGCACATGACTTTCTTGGCCAAGCAGCAGTTAGATCCCAGCTTTCAGTCCAGGCTGCTTGAATCAATCTTCCCCTCGTTATCAAGGGACAGCGAATCGGAGAGAGCTGGAGGAGCTCCGGCAGAGGCTCCGTGCTTGGAGGGACATGCAGGTGGGGAAAGTGCCGTGTCATGCCTCCATCTGCATCACTTGTCAGGAGCAAAAATCAAGTGTCTCAGCGCCTTGCTAAACTAACTAAGGTTACAGGAAACATATCAGAGCTGCTTCATTTCACTAGAGTGCATGCAATGCATTGTGCTGTGAGGCTGTGTCATTATCTAAATCACCACGGAGAAACAGTGTAAATAAATATTGGCAATTGTCAGTAGGGCTAAGAAGACACAAGTTCATGCTCTTGTTGCTGAAATCCTACAGTCTCTTATTACAGACTCTATATAATCAGGATCAAAACTTTCATGCTAAGGAGTCAAGCTCTGCTGACAGACATTTGGCTTTCATACCCAAGTGTCTTGCTTGATTCTGTAACGCTGTGTTTTCCTGAGAGCTGTGGTGGCAGATAAACAGCCCATCTTTGCTGCTCTGTTCAGCTGACAAATGAGAATTGCTCATGAATAATTCCAGGAGTGTTGCAGCAAAATAATGGTAAGCTTGGTGTTGGGCTCTTCTTCTTTTTGGAAAGATCATAAACTTGAGAAGTAATTCCCATCAAGGAAAATTTGCATAGCAAGTTTTAGGAGACTCAGATAATTACAAGTATCTCACAGATTTAAAGCCAGCTTGCAAAGTGGAATTTCATAGACTGAGAGAGTGCAACTTGAATTCTTTGTAAAGTTCCTGATGTCATTTCTTGTGGCTTTTTTATTTGTTTTGAGTAAAGATTTACAGGATGTGAAAAATACTTTTTTTGAAAGGTCATAGGACTATTTTGGCATTTCTTTAGGATCACCCATTCCTTCAACAGTTCTTTCTACATTTATGTATGTCATCTTGCGGTGTCTCCAGCGTTAAGCAGACTTTTTATATTATTTTTTTCTCAATGAGAGACTGAGATAGATAATTTTGAATCAAACACATTGTGGTGGTTTGTTTTAAACAAAAAGGGGATTAAAAGGATTGTCAATCAGCACTTCTAAATTTTATGAACAAACAGTTTTTTAAATGTGCATTCTAAATAAATATAGTGTTCAGGCAAAATCTTCAGCTTCAGGCATTTTCAGAAGGAAATTATTTTGTTTTAAAATAGCCATACATAGAAATGTAGTAAAGCATTTTTACAAGTTAATAATAACCAGGAATGTGATGAGGAGTGGACTTAAGCCAAACCACAAATGAGTTCTCAATTCATTACTGCGGAGCAACGAGAAACAGCTTCTTCAACTTCACGCTGTCTTGTACTATTTACAATATCCAGAATGTAGACTATATACATTAGATAATGTATATTTCTTCTGCTTATTTTTTTTCTCCTCTGAAGTTTCCTGCCTGTATTGCTTCCAGTGTTTCAGTAGCTGCTTTCTAGCCCTGTTAATACAAGTGTTGATTACAGTTTTAAGCTGCAGTGTGAATCAGTCCTGATTTGTGTAATGCAGAAGAAAGAGCTATATTTTAAACGTGTTTTCTCACATTGGACCTTATTATCATGCTTTGAAAAAATTTACATCTGGTAGAGTCTTTTGCATTAGACACCCACTGTCATTGTGAATATTCATGACCTCTATTTCCTTTTTTAACTTGATCCTTTTTCCAATATAAAAAGATCAGCAATATGTCCATTACTGGCCCATGGATAGGTTTAGCTAAGTGTGTTCTAATCTTTTTAAACTAATAATAGTCCCAAACCTATTTTTCTTTTCTTTTTTCTTTCTTTAACATTTATGTGAGAGCATGAATGAAATGTGAGAATATAAATAAGAATGCCAGTATTCAGTATGCCTGCTTTCCTGTCCAGTATCTTCTGTAACATTATTGAAATTGATGGTCATTCACTGACACCACGTCTGTCTGCAATACTTCTATTTATCTAAATACAACTTTAAATCCTCAGTGTATTGACACTTCCAGCAGCTAAAGTGTTTGCAGGCAACCACTGCACAGAGTTAATGTGCAGGATAAAAGTTACTCATGAATATGCTAATACTAATGAAACTGTTTGATTCTTTTTTATTCATATGGAAAATTATGCATAAAGATTACATTTGTCTTATGTTTGCTGCTCCTCTGTTCATAGTATGAAATAAAGAAGAGGAAAAGTGGAAAGGTGAGGTGAGGAAAAGAGGAGGCATCTTTCCTTTGATCACAATAGAATAGGGGTAATGATCCATTTTCTGATGCCTAAATTTTTTGCTCTGGACGGAACAAAAATCTTTATTCAATTTAAATCTAAGCAAACGATGGAATAATAATGAAAGCTACAAAATTGATATTATTTACAGAAAATATGTTTACTTCTTTATATTTTAGGATTTTCTTGCAACTTTTTCGACACTAACACAGGTTTATACAGCATTTTGTGTCCAAGGCAACTGAGCAATCCCTTCATGTTTATGGGAGAAATGTGTCTGTGCTGCAAACAGTTTTTACCTTTGCTGTTTCTGTCAGTGTAGTGGTTTAACAGACACCAGGATCAGAAGCTGTGGGCTTGGAGATCTTTCAGTTCATTGCAATTAGTCCCTTGTGCAAGGCTGTGAAAATGAATTTGATTCTGTTTCCTCTGCAAACTTAGATGGTTTTAAACAATCTCATCCTGTGAATTTAAAAGGATGCTAAACCCTAAAAAAATTAAAATCATCCTTTACTTCTATTCCTCTACTTCTTTTGTGTGCCTCTCTTCCTGGAGACAAGATATTTACATGTTTGTTTTGATATTTATCCTTAGGATAGAGGGGAATGCCTATATTAAATGTGAGTTCAACAAACTTCTTTCATTCCTGTTAGATAAGAATGTTCTTAATCTCAAAGTGTGTAAAGGGTCTTGGGATTCTTCAGGGACATTTTGTACCCACACATCTTTTTTGAATTACTTTCATTTGGGATTTTGAAAACAGATGCCAGTCTCCTTTTTAAGGAATAAATCGCAGTTTATGTGACAGGTTTTGCTTTTCTCCTATCTTATCAATTTCACTTTGAAATATGTAGCTTGGACCATCTTTGGGATTTTTACAAAATTATGATTAAAAATAAAAGCCAAATTCAAAAGCTTGTGAGATTTTTAAAACAATTTCAAAGGAGTTCTTTTTTTGACCATCAGAAACTCCAGTCACATGTGAAAACTAGAGCCAAGAGATGACAAATAATTTTTAGTCGGAACACCAGCTCTTTCTGGAACACAGTGTGTTTGATTTTAAACTCCAGCCTGGTGACTTGGCTTTTCTTTCAGCAATGCCTGTGCTCCAAATTTACAGGTTTATGTAATTCACTTCTATGCAATGAACCATATATGTTTAGGGTTTTTCCTCCTCTTCTTTTCCTCTTTTACTGAGGTGTAAAAAGGAAAGCCTGTTCTATGTATTTATGCAGTATATTAATACATGTAGGTTATTCCTTGGAATAGGAATAAAATGCAGCATTCCAATGATTGCTACAGATCATTACTTGATGATGTGATATAGTAGTATAATAAAACTAATAAATTTTCCTACTGAAGAATTTCTGATAGCTGGTTATGAATCAAATCTTGCAGAACAGTGATGAAGCAAAAAAGCAAAATTCTTCAGCTGTATGGGGAGATGTTCTTGCAAGCAGAATCTCATCCTGACCCTGGGAAGGGGAAGGGGTTCCAGGTGGTTAAAATGGATCAGAGTGCAGAACAGCTGCCAGGTGAATATATTTGGTAGTAAAAGAATTGGGAAGGCTTATTTGGTGTTTACCTACTGGAGTCCCTGCAGAGTTGCTGCTGTGACACCTGGCCAAGGGTTCTGGGGTGCAGCAAGGGAAGGGGAATGACCTTTAACAGTGCAGCCAGGAGCCCTGCAGGGACAGCAGTACCATTTGTGGTTCATCTTGGGGAGGAAGAAATGCGGGAACTATTCACAAAAGAGCATGGATTTCCCCCTGCTTCACTACAAATTGAAGAGGCATTTTGAAGCCCATGTGCATGGGCTCTTCTGTGGAGGGATGAGGCAAAAAATAAGTGTTTCCACCACTGAAATGCACATTTTCTATAAAAAACCAGTTTCTTCTGATTCATCTGCGTGCACACTGTTCTGCAGAAGAGGCAGGGTCACTTAGTTTCAAGGTGCTGTGTCATTGCTTACAGAACTCTGCTGAAATAGCCATAGTTCTCACAGGCCCTCCCTAGTTCAAGGCTGGGCACTGCACATTGTAAAGAGAACAACTACAGCAACCCAATTTCAGTGATTTCTTACTGGAGTGTTCAGTCTGTGAAACTGAAGAATAAGAAAAATTTATTTTGTGTTTTCTGACAAGTTCTACGTAGTGTTCATATGTCAAATATCCTTTTAAGTGAAAATGCTCATAAAATACACTTGTGGCATAGTTTTTGAAGTAGTTCAGCAGGAAGATAAATTTTTCTTTTCCAACTGTAAAAAATATTTTAAAAAGTGGACTCTCCTTTACAATATATAACAGGGAATGAGAACTGATATTGCCATTTATACAAGTCTTTCTCCACAGGTTTGCTCTCGGTATACTTTTTGTATTATTGGTAGAGGGTTTTCTTACTATTGGCTAAATAGAATCATTATTCTGCATCTGTATAACAGTTTCTACAAAGATAGAACCTTTTAAAATGTATTACTCTTTAATACACCAAGAGGTCAAAACATCTCTGAAGCACTGTACAGTAGTGGCCTGACTCAAGACAATGCAAGTCTCATAATCCTGTGAATATTTACTGTGATTGCTAAGTGTGCTCTCTGGATTGTTCCCCTGAAGGAACCAGAGTAAAATTAAGACTAAGACTGTGTATATCATAGGCACCTAAAAAATTCCCATTGGTTTCATGCCCAGGGAAAGTTAATCGACTCTGAAGAGATTTTAATTTAGGGAAGTCTTTGGGTGGTGTCTGCAACTTCAGGGACAGAAGGCTTTATCCAGAGCTCTATTGAATACAGTGGAGACCTTGAAATTAAATCTGGATCTGTGAATGTTCCTATTTCCTAGTACTTACAGGCTTGTGAAGTGCTACAGAAATTGCAGGCTGTTAAATGTCTACAATTTTTAAAATTTTATTTTTAAATATCGAAATGAGAACTTTCAAGTCATTCATAAAATGTAAACGTCCCATCTTTGCATTCTTACTGCTGCTATTAAGTGTATTCAAGATGTTCAGTGCTGTAAAAATAAATAAATCTACTTATGCAAAGGCTGAGCCGAAATGTTTGCCTTTAGGAACAGTTACAATGAATACATGTGTACTTGCAATGTCTTTTTTTTGCATATGTATGCCATCTGCTTCAATGTAAGCTTTATTTGTTTGTTTGTTTTTTCTAATCACAGGACTATACCTTGACAATGTACTTCCAGCAAGCGTGGAGGGATAAGAGGCTGTCCTATAATGTAATACCTCTAAACCTTACTCTGGACAACAGAGTAGCTGATCAGCTCTGGGTGCCCGATACCTATTTCCTGAATGACAAGAAGTCATTTGTTCATGGTGTCACTGTGAAGAACAGAATGATTCGTTTGCATCCAGATGGAACAGTCCTTTATGGACTCAGGTCAGTATGAACCATTTCTAACTCTTCTGTCTCATAATTTAAAACCGTGATTAAAAAGCTAAAAATAAAAACCATTTCTTGCCTTTTTTTTTTTAATATGCTTTTTTTTTATTGCTGTATACTGTACAATTGATGATATTCTAGAAAAAAAAAAGTATTCTAAGGTTTTATTCTAAATCTAAGGATTTTTTTTTTATATACAAATTTTTGAGATAAACTGCCATTTTTAGTACTGTTCAGAGACTTGTACTAAGAACAGATAAGACTGTAAATATTATTTGAAATATTCATTCTGGATTAACAGCCTGATTTAGAACTGCTTCTTCAAAGGAATTAAAATATGAAATAAAAAATGAGGATTAGAGGAAAAAACAGAAAATGTATATGGCAGCTGAACTGATAGTTTACCTGATATGTTCTAAAAATATTTTTGATTGAATATTACATTGGTCTGTATGCTACCCAGATAAATCAGCTTTCTTGTTTTCGCTAAGATGAGGTATGACTTGAAATGTGTTACAGTGTTTTGTTGTTCTATATGACTGGAGAAATCAACAAGAGGGCTTCACTCTTGAGAAGTTCTGGAAACTTGGGAAATTGTCTGTTCAGTGATGTTAACAGGATAAATAATTGCTAAGAAATTGATTTAAAAATATAGCTGCAAAGGTGACTGACAGCGCCGTGTGGGTAGGTAACTTCATAACACACTTTTATGTTAATGGAGCAAGAACAAGCATAACAATAGTTTTGGTGTAGCTTCCAATTTAAAATTCTGAAATCATAATCTTCATTATTGCCTTCTAGAAGAAATTAGAAATAAGTATCAGATTTAATGCCTTCAGTAACGCTAACTTATTTTTGCTATTTGTGACAATTTTTTATTCTGACTACTTAACCATCTGTAATAATTTCTATTTTCTTTAAAGGTTAGTAAGGGGTAAGTAGAGCTCACAAAAAAATATCCCTAGAAAAATCAAGTAAAAGGAGGTTTTGTTTTCTGGGAGTTTCTTTTTGATGTTTGTTTTCCAAAAACTGAAAACCTTCCATGAAATAAACTTTTTTTAAGGTTTTGAGGGGTTTTGTTTCTTTCTCTTTTTCTGGAGCTGAACGGGTGTGGGTACTGCTTCTTTGTTTTGGGTGAAACCTTTCTTCCTCTTCATTCAGCATAAATAGCAAATCAGTTTTAATTTCTTTATAAGATGCAATAAAGTAAAATGGTGTCTATTTTTTACGTAAAGCTGTTTAATGTAATTAGAGGAATCATTATTATTGCTTTGAGTCTTTATTTCCCAGAGTTACTTTCTTCAGTACTTACAGTCATCCAAAATGGTTTTAGAACAATTCTAAAATGGGATTTTTTCTATTGTAGGACTTGTGCACAGCCCAGAGTTAAAGGCATTTAGGCAGCTTTTTCTCTTAGGTAAAAAATTCCACTTTAAGAAATAATTTTCTGGTATGCCTAGCAATCTCCCATTTGAGATTAGCAATTCTTGCATCTCTTTTAAGACGCGCTGCGTTTCAAGAGTTCTCTTTGTGCTGCTGATGGGTGAGTCCTGCCTTTGCTGTGTTGCTGGGCTGTAGGCACGGGCAGGAGCAGGGTGATGCTCGCCCTGCTCCGGGAGCCACACTGGGACTGCGCTGCCATTGCCTCTCTGCTCTGGCTCCTGGGTACCTGGGCAGCCCAGGGGGGAGGGACACCCTGGTCCTTGCGTGTTCAGGGCTAGAGACTGGGGCATGTAACAGATACCTCAGAGGTGGTGTGGTGAGAAAAGCCCTTCTCATGTCTCCTAGTTCTTAATGAGCCCCAGACAAGCCCTGTGAAATGCAGAATCGATTCCTGCTCCTCAGAGTCAGCTGCTCTCAGAAAAGCTTTCTGGCCAAAACCTCTTCCAGCCCTGGGGAAGCTGCCCCAGTGGTATCACAACAGAGTTATGTGACTGGCCATATTCTGCCTTCCCTGGACAAGTGGCAATCAATGATCTCTTACTAATATTAAGGGTTAGTTTTATAGCTTTATCTATCTAGTTAATCTGAATTCAACTCAGTTATTGCTATTTCAAGTGTCCACAGTACTGATATATTTAATTCCTGCTTATTAGTAATTTCCACATCTTAAAAATGCCTGCTTATTTGAATTTCACACATATCTAAAACCCCCTGTACACCATGATTCTGAAAATTCATACTGTTGTTTCTGCATTAATTTACTTTAGCTTATACTTGCAGTCACATATTTTTACTTTGGGATTCATTTTTCTAAACTGATATTCCTTTAGATATCAGTCTGAATTTTTTTCCTACTCCCCATACATCTGTTTGTAAACATCATCACATAGGCACACATGTAAATGTTGCTGTGAATCAGGTTGCATTTACCTTGATTGCTGTAACCAAATTCATTGAATTACAAGTGATCTTATCAGTATAAATGTAACCATCCCTATATTTTGTGTCCCTAGAGTTGAATTTCTATTTCTTACAGCAAGCAGTGATTCCTTAACATCGTTCTCTTTGTTTTTGTGAGCAGAACCCATGGTGTGTATGTCACATCTGGTTAGATTTGACATTGGGAAGGGTAATTTTAGGAAGGACTAAGAGACAGTTTTGTGAGCCCCTGGATTGTGTTCTTGCTGAAAGAGGGGAGAGAAGCAGGTGAAGAAAGAGAAAGGGCTAATAATGAATGGAGACATCTAAATGGTTGGTATGTTGTCCTCCTAGCCTGCCTTCACTGCGACAGGGAAGTAGTAAAGTGTGTAACTAAATTCTTGACCTTTTCTTACAGAGAACATGACATGCTGGTTGCTTTTAAGTTAAGAAGGACTTTTATTTCTGAGGGATAACTGCCAGCTATTTATGTTTTGGGAAAATGTCTTATTTCGTACTTTTTTTCTTATTCCATCTGTCAAGAAAATTATGCATCGCTGCCAAGACCAGAATGTTCAATACATGATATACTTAAATCACCTAAATGGTAGAAAATTGTAAACATGTAGTCTTAAATGAAGAGTCATTACAGGGAAAATTACTATGTTGGAAGTTAAGATGACTTGCAAGAGGATATTAGAGATTTGACAACATTTAGAACAGTAAATTTAGACATTCAAATCTAGGATAGCAAATAATTTACAGTAGGTTGAGTAAAGCATGAATAAGATAGCCAGTCAGAACTGAGGAAAAGATATGGCTTTAACTAAATTTCTCTGAGTTAAAATATCTGGTTTATATAATACACTTAGCAGAAATGGGTGCTAGAGTAGATGAGATTTTTAATTTATATATATATATATATCTGTGTGTATAATTTCCCCTGACTTCAGCTTTCCACTGTGTAACGGGAGAAGAATCACTTCTCTGATTTTTTCAGCCTCTGCAAGCACCAAGTTTTTGGAATTTTTTTTCCAGGGATGGGAATGCAAGATTTGAGAGAGGTGACAAGTAAGATCCTTCTATTTGCCAATTTAGAATTACTGCTTTTGGTGTAACTACGTTATGGTCTCTTTCTAGAACTTGCCTCTTTGCTGGTAGAGAGTCTTGTAATGCCAGTGTCAGAGTAAGGGGGAGGAATTTAGTTTAGAATACAAGGATTAAATGTAGCTGAAGAAATGGCCGAAGCCCAAAATGTTTTGTGTGCTTTTGCACTGTTACCAGGCTGTGTACAGAGATAGTGATTCTTGCATACACTTTTCTCCCAGCATTGCTCACAAGAGAGCTCTGTGACAGTGGATAGAGAATGGATAATTACATGACCAAGAGCATTGTATGCTTTTGTATCTCTTCAGTAGGTTGGTTTTATGCTTTTTGTAAATGAAGTTTGTGGGTGTTTTTTACAGAAAAATAGAATATATACAGAACTCCTGCTGTGAACCATGTTCTACGAGGTAATGACGTTCCCATCCTTTTCAGCCAAAAGGAAAACAAAAGGAAGCAGGACAGAGGAAGTTTTTTCAGAAATTAAAGACTTTTCCCATTTGAAAGCCCAACAGTTTTACTTGCCAAGATTCATCTAATGCATTACCAACTCCCAGTCTCCAACTCAGCCAGCAATAATTCCTATTTGACTGATGGAACACAGTAATCTCCCACAAATGAGAGAATTATGTGTATGATGGCCTTGCTTTGTTCTCTATTTCCTGCTCCCAGCATTGAGTCACATGAATCTTAAGCAGTCCTGGATGACTGTACTTTGTGTTGTCTCAGCTGTGCCTTCTGCCGTCTGCTCACTCAGTTTTCAGCTGCTGGGAAATTTTCACTTCTGCAAGGAAAATAGATTCTCCCACATTTTGCCTGGTAAAACTGCACTGGGCTTTTGTGTTGTGTTATTAGACTTGTTCAGCTGTTTAACTCCTCATGGGCAGCTGATCGTCTATGAAATCCAACAGACAATTTTAAAAGCAATTGCTTGGGAAATATCTTTAATTCCATATTCTTTGAGAGGTGAATTGTTCGTGTCAGAGATGCTTCAGTAAAGCATTTGATCTTTATTTTGCTACTTTTTCTTTGTTTGTTTTGTTAGGCTTTGATTTGGTTTGGGTTTTTTTGGGTTTTTTTTTGGGGGGAGCGGGCTTGGTAGTTTTGGTTTTTTTTTTTTTTTAATTATTCTGATTGGGCTTAATTTTAATTAAATCCTAAGCATAATTTGGAGGTAAAGCTCTATTTTTCAGTTTTAAAATCATACAGTCATTTGTACTAGCTGTAACTCTAGAAGTGTTCAGGGTCAGGTGTGAGGGGAGTCGAGCAACCTGGTGGGCAGTGTCCCTGCCCATGGCACGGGGTTTAGGACTGGATGGTCATTAAGGTCCAGTCCAACCCCTTACAATTTTATTATTCTGTGAACTAAAATCAAGTCTTTGGACTGTCTACAATATTTCAAGTGTCCTTGTTATATCCTTGTTCCAAAATATCTTCTGCAAGAAAGCAAGAGACCTGTCCTACCTTTCTGCTACAATACTATATTTCCAGAAGCTGGACAGAAGATGTTTAAGGCCTTTTAATGCACATTCATGTTAAGCAAAAGTTTTTCTCAAAGTTTTTCTCACTTTGGGGATTTCAGAAGAGATGATAAGAACCTGGACTTCTTTTCTGGGGAGAAGGTATTATTTTGGACGCTCTGTTCTTGATTGTGGTACCTGTCAAGGGGGCAGGTGTTTCTGGTTCCATCACATTTGTGCCTCTCTTGGCTGTGCAGCCCTTCACTCCAACTGGAGCCTTGTCCTGCCTCAGGGGAGAAGCAAAAATAAACATATAATGAGGTGCTCTGTAGCATAGATAGCACCAATAGCATCTCAGAGTAATGTTGCCATTTTAAAAAATAAATAAGTAAATATTATGCATCTTTTTTTTGTTAGGATGTCTGAAGTGTCAGTTGCTTTCTTTTGTCCAATTAAAAAGAAAAGTTTTCTTAATTTTGGATATATAGGCATTGCAAAGAGGAAGTAGAAAGTAATTTCTATACAGCTTGTTGGAACATGAGAATATCAATCTGTGAAGAAATGTTTCCACGTTGTTAAGAGGGTAATTTTTTTGTGCTGCTGCTCACACTATGGATGCAATTACTGACTTTTCCTTTGCCAGCACTTGCCAAAGCTAATTCATTGTCTGAAATGCAGCTGTTTACTCTTGCTCAAGAAATTAGGTGAATTCAACTTCTGTGTCCAGCTTTTTGAGGCTGTTAGTATACATAGCCATGTGCAAGAACCCATACATCTTGTATGCAGGTGGTCAAAGCAACAACTTTTTGGAAGCTGCAGAAATAAATATAAACATAGTAAAACATCATCTGAAATTGAAGTCATGTAGCTGTTCCAAAGACTTGAAAAGAAGTTGAATAATGTACAATCATGTAGAATTTCAAGTCCAAAGAATTTCTGCATTAACAAGGAAACATTACCACCCCAATCTCATTAATTGAAAATCGTGGGGCAGGACAAGTCTGATCATGGCTCTTTTCTGGCACAGCCAGTATAGATTCAGCATAAGGAAATGAACTCAAATCCCAGTCTGTTGCTTAAGTGAATTAATTGCTGTTTTAAATAAACAAGGTATGGGCTCAGACCTAAGGTGTGGCCCAGATGCTCTTTTCCTTTTTCATGCAAATAGCTCTTCTGTAGGTTTCAAGGAATAAGACAGAGAAATGCAACTACTGTTATTTCTAATAACACTGTTTCTGTGAACTGAAGATTTAGATATGAAACAAATCATCCAGCTTCTCTGCTCAGTTATTCCATTTGGTAAATTGGAATGCTAAAACCTACCTTCTCACAGGGGTGTTGTGAAGATTAATTAATTAGTTTATAAAGTGCTTTGATCCCATAAAACACTACTTAAGTGCCAAGCATTATTATGAAGAATTATGGAATGCCAGCCCTCATGTGCACCTTGGGATGGCCGGGTTAGAGATACAAATCTGTGTTGTTTTCTCTGGATCACTTTGCTCTGCTATTCCTACGTTGCAGCCCATTCACAAAATGAGCCAGTTTTAGCAAAGATGCAATTTCTGGGAAAAAAAAAGGAGATCATTGACTCTCATAAATATCTCTTTTCAGTTAAGGCCTCATAGTTTATTATGCATTTTTTTCTGTAGGATTTGGAATGGCATCTTTTCACCTTTCATCCTCAGCAGAAGGGAGAGTAGTTGTGCTTTAAGTATTTCCCGTATCTGAAAGTAAACAAAGATATCTATTTCATCCCCTTTATTAGATTTTAAGTGTGGGATAAGTATTCAGAAGGGTCTTTTTCTTTTATTTTTTTTATGATGTGGCTGTTAAGTCATTACTATGTGAATAATTAATTCAATTAGGCTTAATTACAAAAAAAAAAAGCTTTAAGTCACAGGAATCCTTTCCATTAAAAGCCCTATTATCCAAAATTATTACATTGCAATGAAGTGAAAAAAATTCTGAGTTTTATTGCCTAACAGACAGACTGTGGCATTTAGTCTTTATTAGTAAGAAAAACTCCATCAGCTACAGAAGCATGAAATAGTTTAAGTTGCTCCAAGGGTATTGCATGTTCCAAAAGCAAAATCAAACATTTAATCTTAAATTAAAATGTGATAATTTATATAATTTAGAATTACGGCAATCAATCATTTCTCTCCTGCAATGTCTTTGATCATATCGTTTGAGCTGGTAGTTGGTGATCCTGAGAAGGGAGATTTTCCAGTTGGGAAGACATACATAAAATCTCAGAGTGCTCTGATCAAGACTCAGCTGATGAGATAGATGCTAAATGTGTGTATACAAACACATGCTTAAATATATGATATACATTTGGTAAATAAACAGAGTATATAAATTCTACTTGCACATATTGGGGTTTAAAATTGGTAAAATCTGACTGCATCTCAGAAGTAGGAACAGGGTTTGGGTCCTTGCATGTGTAAGACAATACAAGTTAGGACACTGTCTGTGGAGCTAGTACTTCTTGTGGGTCGTGCATAATCATATTCTGGTTGTGATTTTACAGATGAAGCTTTTCCTTTGCACTTTTAATGTAAGTCTTTGTGGAATACTATTTATGGAATGAAAGAATATGGGGTTTTTTCCCTACCAAATGTCGTATCTGAAGGTATAAGTACTTGGATTTCATTTTTCTTCTAGTTAAATATCTAGTTTGGGTGATTTTTTTTTTTTCCAAAAAAAATTTCCTTTATGTGTTAACGCATTTTCTGGAAAGATAATTACTGATTTGTTCACCCATCCTGTTTCATCCAACTTTTTTATTAGACTTTACAAAATGATAAAACATTTTCCAAGAGATAAGAATTACCTAAACTGCTCAAGCATAAGGACTTTGTTGGGGTCTTTTTTCCTTGCCTCTTCTGTGTCTTATTTCTTTATTTTTCTGAAAACTGAAATATCTTGTGGTCTTCAGTGTGCGAAGTAATTGGAGATATTTTCTTGTAAGTTATAGGAAATAAGAAGATAAGTTATAAGAAATTCTGGGGGTTTGTGTTTCCAGCTAAGTTCTCCAGACTCAGGATGCCTGTAAGCCTCTGCAGAAGAGCACTTTAAAGTTATGCCTATCTGTGATTTTTAGACTCTAATGTGGATATTTCTACTTGCTGTTCAGTGACTAGAATTTTTTTCCCTCTAAATTACTTGTGTAAGATCGATTTATTTTATTCTGCTGGGTTTTTTTTTTCTTTCTGAATAGTCATTCCTAGAACATTTACTGCATCTGCTAGTCTAGAACTATCTGAGGAGAGAGAGAATAGAAAACATTTGGAAAACCCTTTTAAAAAATTTACATGAATGTGCCATCTGTATGAGCAGATGGCAGGAATGTCTCAGGGCCAGGAGGAGACTGTGAGATCAAATCACAAGGAAAGAACTACATGAGGCATGTTCCTCGTGTCAGAACAAAAAGGACCTCAGCAATCACCCCACTGACATGGCCTGGAGACTGTTCCCCCAGAACTTGCTGTTTCAGCAGCAGAAGGTGTTTCAAGGTGGTGTAATCAATACAGTAAGGATCCCCAGGGTTTGTGTTCTGTGATCATGATCTTCTCTGGCAGTTGTACAGAAACGAGCAAATCCTCAGGACCCTAAATTATTCTCACAGATGGGCAGTAAGTCCACGTTCAGCACTTCACAGGGAGGGTTTGCCAGCGTGCCCTGTCCTGCTCAGCTTCTGACTTGAGAGGTCACTGTTTTCTCCATCTTCATGTGATACAGCGTGTCATTTTTGAGAACACTTTTAAAAAGAACCTGCACTAATTTCAGAATATCCAATATGCATGACAACCTTCAGTAGCTCACCATATCTTTTTTATGCTGGCTGCTGCTGGCACATCCTCACATCTTTGAAGTCCCTGTGGGGATGGTGACTCCACCTTTTTAGAGCAGCCTGTTACCATGCTTAACAGCCCTTACAGTAAAGAAATTTTTCCTTATGTGCAACCTGCACCTCTCCTAGCTCAACCTGAGGTTGTTTATGCTTGCCCTTTGCTTGTTACTTGGTAGAAGAGATTGACCCTCACCTGGCCACAATCTCCTGCCAGGGAGCTGTAGACAGTGAGAAGGTCTCCACTCAGATTCCTTTTCTCCAGGTGAGCCCCCCCCGGTCCCTCAGGTACTGCATGTCAGACACAGGCTCCAAACCCTGTCCCACCTCCATTGCCCTTCTCTGGACTTGCTCCAATCCCTCTCTGCCTTCCCTGCAGAGAGGGGCCCTGAACTGAGCCCTGCAGCTGTGCCAGTCATCCCATTGTCATTCCACAATGCCAACTCTGTCATCATTTTTCTGCTGCACAAGGGCCCCCTGTTCCTTATGTGTGTTGCCCAAAAAAATGCTTACAGCTTATGGGTTTGTTTTCATTTGCTGACAGGGATCTGTCTCAGGGCTGTTGATTAAAACTGACATTTTAAAGTATTTGCCCCAAAAATTTATCTTAAAAAGTGAAAGGCATATGAAAGCATATGACCTTTTAATGTGGAAAAATCTCCTTTTCCCAAAGCCCTTTGCAGGGTTGTAAAGCCACTGGGGATTATAAAGCTAACATTTGTTTTCACATAAAACACGTAGTGATAGACCTTAACAATCCCTGCAAGACTAAGATATCTTTACTCTAGAAGGTGTTGTGTGCCAGCTTTTTTTTTCTATTTAAAGTGGCAATAGCAAATTTATTCAATATATATTGAAAAATGTTGCTGTGCATTCTCTTCAGTGTCAGAATGGAGAAAAACAAGGGATATGTAGCTGTTGGGGAAACACTTTGAGATCTTTGTTTAATTTGCATTAACGGAAACTGGTACAGTAGGGTTAGGACCAAGTGGGTCCAGCATTATTTGGCTGGCTTCTTTCTTAAGGGTCATAACTTTTAAACCTACTTCAGTGTGTTGTTGTACATCTGGAACCTGTTCCCATGTGGAGATACCTGGGCAAGCATCAGAAATGTTTGAGCTAGACTGAAAATGTTCTTTATCACAATGTTGGCATCCACAAATTCTGTCCTCTCTTTTTTCCTTTGCTATTGTGACTCTCTTTGTTGTGCAGGTTTTTGCAGCATTTGTTACTGGTAGAAATCCTAGCAAATATTAGCGATCAACAATAGAACTTTGTGTAGCTTTGGGTTTTTTTAACTTAACAAGAAATGTGCTTTAGAATACTAGTCTTGTACCTTAACATGGCAATATGGCTGATATTGCATAGGAAAAACCACAATAAAATCTGGAATGCTTCTGCTGATGTGGGAAACCAAGAAAACATTCATTTAATGTAATCATAAAGCTTGTTACAGTCTACCTCATAGATATTTTTACAGAGATAGAACAAATTTCAGGCAATGAAATCTACTTGGAAGGAACTTAGAAATCCCTTGAACTCAGATGACTTCAGGACATTTGTTTGTGCTCAGCTGAGGAGGTAAATTATTGTTAGACCTTGCTGATAAGCTCTCTCCTTTCAGGGAGATCTCATCACCTGTGTTTTCTTCATACCCTCTCTAGAAGATGGCTCATGTCTTTTCCCTTTGGTTCTCTCTGTCAAAAGCAGAGATGACCATCAGTGCACAAGATGGAAAACAAGATGAAGGCAAGGAGGCAAATACTGAATATTCATCCCCCTCTATTCTATTTTTCATCACACACAACAGGAGTCTATTTTATAGTTCCATCCCAGGATATATTTATTCTTGGCAAACAACTGAGTGTAAAGCACTGTGCATCTTTAAACACCAGTCTGTGGGCTGCTTCTACAAGGGGGTCTCCAAAGCACATACAGTGAATGTACAAATAGTGCATTATGGTTATCCTGAAATGCCTTTGATTATTGTTTCACAGCATTAATGTTGCTGGAGAAATGGCACGCACAACAGAGATGAGATGACTTTTGTTGCTGTTGGATTTTTAAAGAGGTGGTAGAGTAGCTATAAGAAAGATATGCCATTAGTCATTTTCATGTAGCTTTGCTATGCCTTCCAGAAATGCATTCAAGGGCTGCAATATTCATCTAAAAAAGAATTTTCTGAGGACACTGCTGTGTGTTAAAGAAACATCCGCCCCTTCTCCCAACCAAACAGAGTAGTTTATTTATTTTTAAAGAAAGAGATACTGAAGATATACTCAAGATTCTTTTTCATAGCCTTCTGTCTTCATCTTCTAGTACAAGGTGGTTTTATGTTATAAAGCAGCCATAGTATAATTTAAATTAAATTATTTCCCCATTATTACAACTGAAGGGTATGGATAAAATGTTGAATGATGGTGTTCAGGAAGGTGTTCGTGTTTTACTGTTATGTATGTCTGTCACATAATAATATAAATACAAAAAACATTAGCCTAACTTTGAAGGGTCCTAAAGTAATTTTCAGATGCATGTACTGCAGTATTCAGAATTATGATTTTTTAAAAAAAAACAGTTACCTTAAAAGACAAAAATAAAAACCACTGAAAAATCTGAGGAGACAAGTTGCAATCCTAGAAGAAATTTAAATCTGATTGCATGTATAAAGATCTTTGTAGCCAAGGGGTAGGAGGAAGCCTTTCCCCTGCACAGGTGGTTCTGTGAGTTACCAGTGATGCTGCAGGTGAGGTCCCACTCATGAAAGTCAGCAGCAGCTGCACTTTGCCATTGAAGTCAGGCTTCTAATCATCATCTCTTTTCTGCTCCTCCTTTGGTTTAACTGGATAGAACCAAAGCTTCCATCATGACACTCTTTTATTTTTTTATAATTGAACACTTAACACTAGTTCCAAAACCAGATAAACAAGGTTTTGTCTAGAGATGTCTGGGAATCTGATACTGGGATGTTATGGTGTTTTGGTAGTTTCTTTAGTATTGTTTATTTGTACTTTTGTGGGGAAGGGGGAGGGGAGGTGGTCTGCTTTAATATTTTGTTTCCCATGTTATTTTTCTTGTGTTGAAGGAGATAGATTCCCATTCTAGCTGTCTTATCTGGTCATGTCTCTGTTTCGCCTCATTTAATTTTTGTTAAGAGTTCATCCTTCCATTTTATTTCAGTATGGCTTTAACTTCAGTACAATCTGTATTTATGATTTAGAGGATTGCTATGAAAATTGGCTGTCCCCTGGTTTTAGAAATAGGGGTAAGACTGAACCAAGGCACTGAAATTGTTAGCAGTGGGGAACACTACCCCACAGAACTGAGGACAAGTAAAAGAGCATGGAGAGTAGTTACTGTTTAATATCAAGAATAAAATAAATATTAAACGTTACCTGGTATTATAGAACCTTCTTATAATTTGTTCAGAGGAAAGTTTGGATATTACATCAATATAAAGCAATTAGAAAATACATGACTACTGGGTGCAATGCTCAAACTTCAGATAGGCAAAGACAATTATTACTTACCTATCTGATAGAAAGAAAGCATTAGTAAAACAGTTTTTCTTCACTTGGATAACTTTTTTATTAAGTAGTATTTGTCAGTGCAATATGTAGTAAAAACAGATTTTAGCTTTGCTTTATAAAATATTGGATCAGTAGATTGTGTGACGGCCAAGCTGAAAAACCTGGAGAGAGTGCTGGGTTGAATATCACTCCTAGAATCTTGAATTTCTCATACATGCAAAATAGGGTGGGAATCTGGCAAATTTAATATTGTGCCCATGGCACAACCCTAAATTCAACTCCTATTTTTAGAAATAAAGTATCCTTCTACTTTGAGATTTTTAAAATTCTGTTTCATTTGAGAGAAATGAGCAGGGTATCAGGATTCATTTTGTTCATTAGATTAGACAGGGATAAGCAAGTGAAAAGATTTTTTCCTTGCAATTTTATGTTGTTCAGTACCTCTTACCAGCCCTGAAAAACATGATATTCAAAGTGCTTCATAAAAGACATTGACAGGTCAGGCCTATTGTGATAATCAATTGTATTCCAGTCTGAAAATGTGATGCCAGTTAAGAGAACAGGGTGCAAGCTCTGCATCAGGGGATTTATCTACTAAAAAAGATTTAGTGAAGATGTTTTGTGCCAGGAACATGGGAGAGTTTCCATTTAGGTAAACAAGTCCCTCTGGATGTTGGTACAAAGGGTCAGCGTTAGCAAAATCATTCCCCTCCTGTGTCTGAGTGTAGCTTTTGTGTTATTTTCAATACTGGGTAGTAATAAAAATAGCTCCTTACTACCCCCCTC